>NIVC01005166.1:5000-23975 GCA_002269645.1 Macrostomum lignano | reverse complement strand
ACTGCCGCTTCGCCCATCAGTGCCGCAGGTGCTCACAGCCGCACTCTGAAGCCCGAGCCCACGCTGATGGGGACCCGGGCCAATTTTCAAAAAACTAGCGTGCGAGGTGGGGGCACAGGACTCAATGTCTGCCGTCGGGTCGCCCTCCTGTGCCCCCACGGGGAGCTCCCCCTATGTGACCCGAGTTCAACTGAGTTGTCGAGCGACCTTGTGTTTGCGGTTTGGCGGGAAGAGCTGGCTGGGACCGAGATGCCGGAGGACCGTGTCAGGTTCGTGCTCGATGGTGTGAAGAATGGCTTTCGAATTACTAATAAAGTGATGGATTGTAAGAACCACACTGAGATGGCAAATCACAGATCAGCTACCATTCACCAGCAAGCTGTTGAGGCCCAGGTGCGCCAGGAGCTCAAGCAGGACCGCTACAGGCGCTGCCAGGCAGGCAACCGGCCGCTCATCGTTAGTGCACTTGGTGCGATCCCTAAGGCGGATTCGTCTTCCATCCGCCTTATTCACGACTGCAGCCTGCCAACTGGCGCCTCTGTGAATGATTTCTTTGAGTCGAAACGGAAGTTGCGTTTTACTTCGGCCAGCAACTTTGCCTCGAAGCTGTACAGCGGCGCGTACATGTGCAAAGTGGATCTGTCGCAAGCATATCGTTCATGTGGTGTGCACCCTGATGACCACCGGGTCACAGGCATGAAGATTCAGCTCCAAGGCGAGGGCCAGCCAGTGTACCTGTACGACACGCGGCTCCCGTTTGGTGCTTCGGCTTCCGTCTTCTGCTTTTACGAGCTGAGCCAAGCTGTGCGTTTTATGATGTTGAAGCATGGTTTCTACGCTATGGAGGCCTACATGGATGACTTCGCCTTTTGTGGAGATCTGGAGTCCTGCTGGAAGTTCTACAACCATCTCATCGATCTGCTCGAGCGGCTAGGCTTCACCGTTAACCGTAGCAAGTGTGTTCCGCCGACAACGCGGATGACCTTTCTGGGCATTTTATTTGATAGCGTGGCAGGCCAGATGTCTCTTCCTGCCGAAAAAGTCCAAGACTTGTTGCATGTTTTATCCCTCTGCTCTTCGAAGAAAAGGCTGTCAAAGTCGTATTTGCAGAAGTTGATCGGCAAGTTAAACTGGGCGTCGCAAGTTGTTCGGCACGGGAGAGTTTTCCTCCGACCTCTTATCGACATTGTTAACAAGCTGCATCGACCTCATGACAGGGTTCTTGTTAGTCCCTCCGTGGTGCACCACCTCTCCTGGTGGCGGTTGGCTTTGCAGCATCGCATCGGTGTTGGCCTGTGGACTTCGCCGAGGGCTTGTGTTGCCATAGAGACTGACTCGTCGTCTTCAGGCGCCGCGGCGGTGCTCCGTGACGGTGATGGGATTCGTGATTGGTGCTTTATTGACTGGCAGATCGACGCAAATGGTGTTTTTCAGAATTACTGCATCAATTACAAGGAGGCTGTGGTTATATTGCTGGCTGTTTTGAGATGGGGCCAATCCTTGGCTGGTTGTCGGCTTGCTGTGTACTGCGACAATGAGACGGCGTGTTGGATTCTAAGGCGAGGTGTCTCCAAGGACTCGCGTCTGATGTGGTTGCTGCAGTCTGTGGCGTTGCTCTGTCTGCGTTTTGACGTTGAATTTGAGGTCTTTCACGTTCCTGGTGCTTATCAGCTGTTTGCTGATGCAGGGTCCCGCCTGCACTCGCGTCATGAGTTGCTTAATTTTATTTTCCGTGTTTACGGGTCTGTACCAGTTTGCCCTGTGGAGTTTTCGGATCACGCGTTTTCTGTTTTTGCCTCCCGTTTTTTATTTTCACAGGCCGCCTCCCTGCAACGCCGACCCTCGGCGCCACCGCCTCCAGCCTCCTCGCCGCAGCATACGCACCGCAGTCACGCAGGGCGATCTCATCGGCCGTCCGGTCCTGGCACAGCTTCTGCAACGAGAACGGGACCAACCCGGCTCGATCCGACCGGTCGGTGCTACTCAACTACCTGGCTCACCTGGTCGAATGCCGCCTGAGATCGTTCAACAGTCTGCGTGTCCATGTCAGTGCACTGTCCAGCTGGTTCAAAGCCTGTGGTGCTGAGGACCTAACAAAACACCACCTGGTCTCACTGCTCGTTCGCGGCGCTAAACGGAGGATGGGCCAGCGACCAAGACGGAAGCTGCCGATCTCGCCTGCGATGCTGCTGTCTGTGAAAAACCGGCTTAACTCGAGCAGTTCGCTTGACAGAGTCTGCTGGCTTGTGACGCTTATTGCTTGGTGGGGGATGTTTCGGCGCTCCAGTCTCCTGCCCAGTCAGCAGTCCGCTTCACCGATTTCCGTCTCAGCCTTTCAACGCCACCCGAAGGGGTTGTGCTCTCTGTCAGTTATGGCAAGACGAATCAGTTCGGCGCGAAGCTGCACCGGGTGTTGCTTCCAAGGCTAAAAGAAGGACATCCGCTTTGCCCAGTGGCTGCGCTAGAGGGTCACCTCCGTGTCAGCAAGCTTGGCTGCAGGCAGCCTGTGTTCTCCTACCAGTTGGCGAGCGGATCCTCTGTTGTCCTGTCTGCCTCAAGATTCGACAGGTTCCTCAAGCGCTGCCTAGCAACTGCTGAGCAGGACGCTCGTTCTTTCTCAGCGCACAGCCTGCGCAGAGGTGGTGCCACCTGGGCCTACCGTCTCGGACTATCTGTTCAGGAGGTGAAGTGCATCGGTGACTGGCGAAGTGATGCTGTGACTGCCTACCTTCCATCTGCTGATTCTGTGCGGGCTGGTTCGCGTTTTGCTGGTGCTTTTAACGAGAGTTGCCTTTGAGTAACTTTTGCTTGTGTTTAAAGTTTTATTTCCGTTCTTATCCCCAGCCTTATTTCCGCCGTTTCGTAAATTCTCTCCTTCGTTCATTCATTTGTTTGTTTGGCCTTGGGGTTGCATCCTCTGGCTTTTCGCTGCCTCGCCATCGCCACACTCGGTTTGTCTTGTCTTTGCCTCCCCTTCACTAATGCATCGGTTTGCGCGAGCCCGCGAGGGCTAACCGCTGTTAGTGCTGTTTGGGTGCTGGCTGTCTGGTGGGGTGGTGGGTGCGTTGGTGCGTGCGCGTGCCTATTTAGGCCGCCACCTTTGTGGCTGCGCGGGGTTGCTCGCGGTTGAATTTTTTTTCCTCGCTAATTATAATTTTTAATCAGTTTAATTCGTTTTAACAAGTCATGAAATAAATACGATCGTCTGAGGGTTGCATCCTCTGGCTTTTCGCTGCCTCGCCATCGCCACACTTGGTTTGTCTTGTCTTTGCCTCCCCTTCACTAATAGAATGGATTGCTATTCTGGCTCTGGCTATTTTCGTTTTTGACTCTTTTGCATCCGGTTCCCCCCCGTGCCTTTTCATTGGTTGATGATTGCCATAGACAATTTTCGGCCTTCGCCCCTTTCTTTCGATGCACAGGCGCAAAGAACTGAGAATGTCAGTTACTTGCAGAGAATATCGAGCGCTCGTAGGTCTTCCCCCTTTATTTCAAAACACGAGCGAAAGCGCTTGTGCATCGAAAGAAAGGGGCGAAGGCCGAAAATTGTCTATGGCAATCATCAACCAATGAAAAGGCACGGGGGGAACCGGATGCAAAAGAGTCAAAAACGAAAATAGCCAGAGCCAGAATAGCAATCCATTCTATTCATTCATCCATGGTTTTTTCAGCGTGCTTTGGATTTCAGGCGGAGCTTAAGTGGTTAATTGCCGCTGCTAATGCTGGCACCCATTTTACAGCTGGGTAAATTGAAGCAATGCAGAGTTGTGTTTTGCTCCCGAACACAAATTGTTCCGAGTGGATCGAGAATCGAACCCTCGACCTTTCAGTTGTGAGTCCGACGCTCTAACCTCTATAGGCTACAAAGTTTTCAAGTTGCGCACCTGTTTCTAATAAAATTTATGGGTGTGGTCTTGCTTACCTCATCGCCTCTCCAATCCGGAACAGTTATATTCGTCTCGTATTTCGATTATTATCAAAAGAAGTTTGTCAACGATGGATTTATAAACCCCTTTCGCATGCATGCTTGACTCATTCAGCGGCCGAAGTTGTCAGTCGACCCCTCACAACATTTCACCCCCGGCCACACAACCTGCAACTTGAGGTTGAGCAAAAAGCGGCAAAGATCAGACTCGTACTGTACTTCCCACCTGGACTGAAAGCTAAGCCAAGGGGAAATCGAATGAGCCATGAATGGCATTCAGAACTTATCGAACACCACCTTCAACAATCAATTACATACGATCGAGCAGACCAAACTTTTGGATAATTAAACATATGAATTCGAATTCCACTTGGCTACTATTAGTATCTAGCAGCTTAAAACCGACAAATTCATCATTGAAATTCTAGAACTGTACATTTTTGTCAACTTGATCCAAAGGCCATCTGTCTATCGATGGCGGAGTGAATACCACAAGTCATATACAATAGTTCAACTCACAGAGCTTACAAAGGTGATCAGTGAAGATCTCGGTAGCTTTGCACTCTAAATATAGCATTGAAGTGGCCGGAATATGCCACTCTGTCTAGAGCAAGTCAAGATGGCACAGCAGCTAAGCAAGAGCGCAGTGTGTATAGCAATTTCACAAGAAAAAAAGCAAAACAAAAAGAGCAAAATACGAGCTACATTAGTTGAATTTTTTAGCAGTGGGTATTTGGTAGATGGTAACTATAAATTATAAGTTCGCAACAATTGAAACAAAGATCGGTGCAATTAGTTTTAACAAATCACATCTTGCTGATCCGATGATTTGTGAGTCAATCGTGGGGATACAGTAGAACGTTACAAGCTTGCTCAGGTTTTGCTCAAGCCATCGTTAATTTAGTTAATGGTTACTAAATTAATTTTATTTCATCATGCTCAGTAGCGAGAAGATTTTTCTGTTGTTTTGCGTAAAACTTTTGTACTTTTCTCGTAATTGTGTTTGGTGCGCGGCGGTTTTACAAGGCACAAAACTTATGTATTCGAAAAAATCATTCAGGCTGATTGAGCACAGACTCAATCAAGGCAGAACCCCGCAGCCGCCGGCTCCAGTCGAGCCGCTCGCCAGGCCAACCAGAGGCGTCGCGGCGCTGGACTCTCCAGGAGGAGCCGATAGCGTCGCCGAGGACGCAGTCGAGCCCAGCGCTTGTCTCAGCCTTGTCAGAGACCACTGCCGACCCGGCGACCGCCTTCTCTGCTGCTGCTGCCGCCGCGAATGGCCCGACGTAGCCAACGATGCTGACAAAGCCGTTGACCTCGCCAAAGTTCTGGCCGCCGTCAATAGTCTGGCGTGGTACTCAATCACCTCGTAGATGAACTGAAGATCGGCCTTAATTTGAGAGATAAGTGACGTTATTTAGCTAGATTTTTTTACTTATACGTGTACTGTATGTTGTTAAATCAATCCTTCAGAGATACTAAGACCTCTAGGTGCTCTTTAAAGCTTGTAGTTAATATGTAATACGTATAATACGTACTTACGTAAAAGTTACCTAGCCGAAATGGAGATGCGCCGTAATTGTTAGAAAGATGCTATTGAGACGTTACTTTGATATTACTTAACTAGATTTTACTTATGAGAGGATGTTACATCTTGTCAGTTGGTAGCACCTCAAATAACAAATATTATGTGAGTTTTCGAGACGCCTACCTGTGAGTAAAAGATTCCAGGTCTCAAGCTGTGGTAGATTTTAAACAACGAGTAAGCATCGACGCAGTCCTCGTGCAGCAGCTGGTGATGAAGAGTGCAAAGACAGCAGAATATGCCGGCATAGCTGCCACCAAAACTGAAATAATTATTGGCATATCAGTACTCAAATACGGTGCTTATATAAAAACTGAGTCTAGGCTGACCGATAAGACTCACCCGTCAACTACAATAATTGGCGAATTTTTACCACCGGCCGGGTTCGAGGCGCAGGAAGTCTCGCCTTCAACGGCTGTCACCAGCTGCATGAGTTCGCGCGACTCGCCCAGCGTCTGCGGCCATCGTCGCAGAGTCCAGACGGCCGTGGCGAGACTGCAGTCGTCTCGGGGCGTTGATAGCTGGAGTTCCTGACGCACAGCAAACGAAAACTCTTCTCGATGGCTTTGAAAGCGAGGGTGAAAATTTTCCACTTTAAACGACATTGTCACGCAACTGTCGACAGGCATTGCTGCCCGTTCCGCCGACTCCCCTGAGCAGGCACCAAGCGCAAGGATACGTACGCAGTCATACGCACAGGCACACACTCACACAGGAGTTTACAGCGGCCCTGACTGTATTTATCGCTATAGCTAGGCATGCACACCTCACTGTTGGCCCTCGAGGGTGTCAATTGCAGGAGCCAAGCCGAAATTCCAATTTAGCCACAAATTAATGTGACTGCACTTGGAATCGAGCCTGGGCCGCTGGCACATCAGATTAACGCGTTGGTCCGTCTCCAACATATGGCTTCATAAAAAGCTAAAATGCATAGGGCATTCCGTAAATCTACAGAATTGCGAAGTTAATCAAAGAACGAAGCGCTTATTTGTGCTGCTAAATTGACTTCAGCCTAAGTGTGATCTCAAGCTATATCGGCCCTTCGGTGACATCATCTCCATAACCAGCTGACATCCAAGACATCCACTAAAAAACATGGTGTACATCGCGGTATATTCTGTGGGTTGGAATGCACCCAAACAATTCAGAAGCCCTTACCGAAGCTGCAACTGCAGGTGTTCAGAATTGTGTTCAGCCCAAGGACAGCAAGGTAGCGGATCCTCGGGCGGCTGGAGGCACACTATTGTCGCACAGTTTTGCTCCCAGACCATTCGAAGAAAATCTCCAGTGGTATTGACTGTCGGGTGCTGAGTTACAATGAACTCACTGGCTGAATGATAACCCTAAAATAAATGCCAGAATTCACATTGTATTCAAAGATTATTTGTTTAAAGTTAGGCTTGTTTGGTCATGAGATGCATAATGGAATTAGGTATAGCTAGCCTTGGAGATTCGTCTTGAGACTGCGTGAGAATCCTGGTCAACTAAAGCTGATAAAGTTGTGTTGATCAAGTGGATTAAGAATTAATCAAGTGGCAACGAAACCGGCCTTAGTGTCGCTCTGTATTAGCTCACCTGCAAAATCGTTGCGTTGATGTAGTCGGACCCCTCAACCCCAGGCTCTGGCGTCAGTTTGACTCTGCCCTCCTCGGCCGGCAAGTAGGCCGGGGAGTCCCCAGAGTTCGGATCCGCCCGGTTTTTCTGTGCATTGCACGGCTTTAGTGCCGCCTCAAAGTCACCGTGGCTGGCTTCGTGAGCAACGCAAAGCTAAGTGAGAAAGATGGGCAGGTAAAAATAGACGTAAAAATCATTTTAGCTTCTCAGGACATCGGCATTTGATTGTGAAAATCAAGACAAAAAATCAAAGAATGTGAACTGCTCAGAGTCCCTTTAAAGAGAACAAAAATAGAGCACTCTGATTCCATTGCTATTTCCATTTTTCCGAATGACGCAAGCCACGCTTTCAACCAAAGCCATTTGTTGCAGAGTAGCTCCTAAAAGTTAAACCTGATACCGATACACTTTGGCTCTTTGAAAGCAGGCCCGTCACGCGAGAGTCGCCCTGTCCGGAAAACTCATTGAGCAATGGTTATCAAAGAAAGTGAAGGTACGTGAATCTTCAATGCTTGTTTGTTGTCGTACACTGTACACGGTGTCATGTGGCGATGGCTTCTTCGGGAATGACGAGCTTCCTCTCCTCGTCAATTTTCGCTCGAGTGCGCGGAACTTGGATTCAATTTCCTTTATAGCACCCGAACGCCATTTCCAATCATAGCCAACTTCGGCACGGCGAGTGCTAAAATTACAGTAAGACTAGAGATTCATACACAGTGAATTTCTGCCTAAAGATAAAGGATAAGTAGGCAACAAGAAACTGATAGAATATGGTAACTACGCCCGTGCGTTGCCAATACAAAATTAAACTCACGAGTTCCAAAATTGAAAGTGGACTTATGAAGTCAATTTTCAGCGAATAGCATTGTCCAGTAAGTTCTACTGGAATCGTGAACTCACCTGGAACTGAGTTTCCAATCGGCTGCAACCGCACGGCTCTCTGTCGGCCAACGATCGAACCCAGGACGTCAGCCGATGCCGTGAGATCCTCCGTTCGGGGCACAGCAGAAACTCCAGTAGAACGTCGTGCACCAAAGCGTACTGCTGCACTGTCTGCACCAGCCGCATTCGCTGCCGCCTGGCATGAGCCAGGAAGCTGCGCACGTCGACGGACCTATCGCCGAGCATTCTGCGCATCTGAGCGTCGACAGTGATGAAGACACCCGTGCGACCTGTGCCAGCGCTGGGGGCAAGGGAGGTTGCCGGATGTTTTGGTAAATCGTATAATTCGCTATTTGTCTTGAAAATTTCGAATAGGAAATGCTTCATAAATAAGAAGTACCGCGCTGGTACGCTTATTTTTTGACTTTGCTAATATCCTTAGTGAAATTTCATTCGAAATACTTTAGAAGCATTCCATTTTCGTTGACTGAGAGCACCTCACTAGTTTTAATGCATCCAAGACTCAGCTGTGAGAACTACTGAAGTAAATGGATCAAAAAACAGCAAAAAGTTTTTTCCGTGCTAAGCTCGTTCACTTAAAAATATTTGTTGTTTACACGCTCTGTAAACTCTGTAAACAACCCTCGATTTCATGAGTTGCTAATCCGCTCAATTTTGACCGTAAGTCACTAAAGCTTCAGGTAATCATTGCTTAACTAGACTTTCCTCAGACGTCAAAACTTTTATCCTTTTAATCAATCTTTTTCTCCAAACTGACTCTACATTTTCAAAGTCGCCTAGTCTTTTGAGATGAAAACTAAGAATGAAAAACAAAAACAGCTGTGAATATCAGAATTATTCGCCGACGAACTTCCTTCGGCGACTTAGTTTCCCCACAACCTGCACTGGGGCAGTTTTGCCCATTCTGCAGACACGCACTCACACACTCGCTCACACAGGGTGTACAGCAGTCCTGACTTTCTGATCGTCAGGCATGAACACTCTCTTGACCAGGGTTGACCCTCATGGCTGCCAATCGCACGATAAACCCATCTTCCCCTCGTGCTACACACAGATCGTTAAAAGCTTCACCTGCAGTGCACAACGATTGGCCCACCAGTGCAGCTGGCTGTTGAGTTCATTCTGTCTTCGTCGATGCCCCCAGCCAGTTGGACGAAGTTCAGCAGCGCCAGCGGCGACGCCGGGACGCCGCAGTCGGGCCATCGGCAGTACTGGAACTGCCTCACTCGGCGGCGACTGAGCGAGCTGTCGCTGCCGCTGCCTGTCCAGTGCAGCTCGAACAGGCGCACCTTGTGATCCCACCTGACTGCTTGTCCAATTAGCTCAACAGTCACCGGACCGTAGACCTGGCTGCTGCCGCCACTAGGCCAGTATTGATCGCATTTGCGCTGTTTCGTTGGATTTAAAGCAATTTGTAAAACGGTGAATTAGTTGACAGGTTAGCATTAATATGTTATGCCATAGCACAAAAAGACCCTGACGAAACAATATTGCTTCGGCTATGCAAAACATCTTCAGATCCTATGGAGTCATGCAAAGCACAAAAAGATTTTATCCAGCGATGACCATACGAGCGCAGTAACTGCAATCTTCTTTTAAACTAGCTGTTCATATTTGTTGTTCGATCCCATCTCTCCATTATAATTAGGTTTTGAGAACAGGATCTCAAAGAAGAAACTCTGCCCTTAAGATTTAATCTTGAAAAGAGAGTTAATCTTGACAAGATTTAATCTTGTCAATGAACTAATAATAACTCACCCGACCGGCCTCAACCAGGTTGCACAGCATCACAATGCTGCTCACTCGATTCTCCCAAACCATTAGCCAGAAGTCATCAAAAGTTGACTGCAGAGGGCTCTGACAGGCGATGTAGGCTCGCTCTTTTTAAATCCCTGCTCAAAGTTTAAAATGATGGTAATAGGTGTTAGCGTATGTGCTATCAGTATACTTGAGCAAAATAAATAAACTTTACTTACACTAATATAGCTGGCGTTAATGTAGTCGGCATTTTTCTTATTAGTTGAAGTTGACCGAAGTATGACCCGGTTGTGATCGTCTGAAGTAGCGGCAGTTATTACTTCTGATTGCGACTGAGAAAAGCAGCTTATACACAGGATTATCAATACGTAAGCAGATGGGGGGCTCGGTCAGGAGGTCACCAATCGCCCCCGCGAAAATTGCGCTACCCTCAAAAACTAAATGAAACTGGTAACCAAGCTAGACTCGACGAATGACAGGAGCACATCTGATAGCAACTTTTTGGCTCCATTTTTATGTCTAGGAGATAACAACGAACGACAGGAGCGCCTACCAAGAGACAGGAGCGCCTACCAAGAGACACGAGCTCCTACCAAGAGACACGAGCGCCTACCAAGAGACAGGAGGGACCATCAAGAGACAGGAGCGCCTACCAAGAGACATGAGCACCTACCAAGAGACAGGAGCGCCCACCAAGAGACAGGAGGGACCATCAAGAGACAGGAGCGCCTACCAAGAGACATGAGCACCTACCAAGAAACAGGAGCGTCTACCAAAAGACAGGAGCGACCACCAAGAGACAGGAGTGCCTACCAAGAGACATGAGCACCTACCAAGAAACAGGAGCGACCACCAAGAGACAGGAGTGCCTACCAAGAGACAGGAGTGCCTACCAAGAGACAGGAGCGCCTACCAAGAGACACGAGCTCCTACCAAGAGACACGAGCGCCTACCAAGAGACACGAGCGCCTACCAAGAGACAGGAGGGACCATCAAGAGACAGGAGCGCCTACCAAGAGACATGAGCACCTACCAAGAAACAGGAGCGTCTACCAAAAGACAGGAGCGACCACCAAGAGACACGAGCGCCTACCAAGAGACAGGAGTGTCTACCAAGAGACAGGAGCGACCATCAAGAGACATTTGTATTGACGGTTAAGAAAGGCAACTTTTGACCAACTAAGAACTGTGTCCTGGTAAAAATTTTATAGCAACTAGTTTAAGGATGCCATTGAAAGTACAATCAATATCTTAGATCGACAAAGGACAACGTAAATAATCAAACTTACACGGGTAAACATCTGGGTGTCGATTTTTACTCAAATTTTCTGGATATTTCCAGCACGCAGCTACAAAAGCTTCGCGCGTCGTTTTCTCCTTGTCCTCGGACTCTGGTTTGCAATCTAATGCAGTCAACGAGATCGGCGGGTCCGAGCTTTGGAGCTCCTGGAACTCCGATTGAAAGCCGGAATCGTCGTTGGCGTGACAAGCGATCACGTGATCCCGGAATTCGGCTATAGTCATGCCCGCCGGGTTACTCAGAAGAGCCGATGTTTGAGCAGGGTCGTGTGGATCTGAAAGGATTGCATGGCTTTGGGCTAAGCTAGATGCTTGCAACTTGTGAATTGATGCTGACAGAATTAGGTCAGCAAGCAAAGTATCGAAGAGAACTTTTATGTTAAAGTGCCATGCTTCCATGACGCAATGGATTAAAAAATCGCGACAAAATGTCTAAAGCTAAAAGAATTATCTACCATGAAAATTCTAAAAAAGACTCTAATATTGAGTTCTTATGCAGGTCAAACATGCGTCCTAACCGGAATCTCCAATCTCCACTCCGCAGCCGCTTTTGGTTCCACCGCCGCCTATGCTGCTGCCAACGGCGCGCAGCCTTCGTCTGCGATAGCTGGCACTGCCGACGCCTCGGTTCCGACGCGTCGCCCTGCCGCAGAGCCACTGCCAGGCCAGCAGCACGGCCGCCACCAGTCCCAGCGCTGCAAACAGGCAGCCAACGCCGAGTCCAATGCTCACCGACGTCACTTGCCGGCGTCGCCGATCTCCTGTAGCTATCGCCGACTCGTCGCCGTTAGAGAATTCGTTGTTAAAGTCAGCCAGGCCGTCCCAAGTCGAACGGTCGATTAACAGATATGCAAGAGGCACAGAGACGCTGACGGTTTTTGCCTTGTGCCCGGGATACCTGCGGTCGCGGTCCCACTGGGACAATCCAACGCTTGTTACCACGACGTCCAGGCTGACATGCGCTGATGGATTCGAATGCTGCTGGATTGCAATTCCGATTGATCTTGCCAGTGTTGTCCAGGGTATTAACTCCTGAGTTGATTGAGGCAGATTTAAGAAATTGTTTCAGTGGATGTTTTTTAAAGTTGAGTTCGACCGCCAGTGCTACTGAACTTTTATCCTTGTTATTAAAGAGATATCAAATTGCCTGTTATATGTAACTGCCCAAATTCTACGAACTGGTTGACTTCTAGCAGTGCGCAGATTGACAACCCCATTTTTCCGCATTTTTAGTCAATGGAATCTGATATAAAACGATAGCGTTTTATGTCACGTTTTATAACGATTGGCGAAGCGGAAAGAGAAGGAAGTCAATGCATGCAACTAGAGTAGTACGCTCGTAGGGAGGTTCCGCAAGCGTTGTTCATTTTCAACATAAGCTTGCCGAGGTTAAGCTGTCTCTATATCTGCTATGAAAAAAACATAGCTCCTAAATAGCAGACTGTTAGCTACTAAAGACAGTGCAGACTACAATTATACAAGCACAGGATGAGAGGGCTATCATTTTGTCAACTCGTGGGAGTCAGGTTTCAGTTGCTACCTGCTGCCATCCCTACAAGACAGTCTTGCGCCCCTTCCCCAGTTCTCAAACAGCCCAGCAGCAAGCCAAAGCTCCTGAATAGATGAACAAAGAGAAAAATGATATTTTTTCGCCTACAAAGCCTCAAAATCGCCCATCAGAAACAGCAGAAAACAGCTGCCCTTGCAGAAGCTGAAAAAGTGCATTCCGCTACGGAATTTGACGTATAAAATTAGCCATGAAATGACGAAAGCCGTCAAAGTACTATTAGGCCCCAACCTTTATTGTACGAGAAATATTCTTTCTTCTATCATCTAAAGAGCATTCGATTCATTTAACCATGCCTTTTCCTGATCTTTTGCTTGAAAATTTAGATATGCTCTAGATTAAATTGAGCCCGTGCAAAGTCAGAGTTGTTTTTATTAGCTGACGAATGGATCCAGTGAAACTGACCAAAAAGACTCGTGTGACATCAGTCTAGGGGGATCAAGGAAATACTATTTGAAATAGATCATCTTAGGCTAGCATAAAAACCTACACAGATGCGCGTGCTCAGGTATTTAGTCCTCGCCTCTGCTGATTCATTTGGGTAGACTGTTGCATTCGCGACCTGGGCCCTGGGCCTCCACGCCGCATTGACCCGGCATTGGCCCAGCTGACTCAGCACGAGGGTCTCCCTCGAACCACCTGGACGTCCTGCCAGCCGCAGACCTTGGGAGACTTTGCGTAGCCGCCATTCAACTCTGAACAGCAGCAGGTTGGGCGGATACGGTGTTTCTGAGCGGTCAACCGCGGGCGAACCGACGAAGAAGCCGCGACTGGCCCAGGAGACCAACAGGCCGGCTTCGTAGCTTCTCTCATCCACCCGGACATCTCGCGGCCGGCTTGGCCAGCTGGGCTCCGTGGCGATGTCTACTCGGTTAGACGCGCGCCCAGGGCCTCGGACGCGAGTGACAGCTGCTATGGTGATTGAGTATCGAGTGGCCGGCTTTAGTCCAGCGATGCAGTACCGAGTGAACTCGCTGGAAATGTTGATCAACCGGCGACTGTTGAAGGGGCCGGACAACGAGAGCTGGTAGCCGGTCAGGTGGCCCGGCACTCTGGCTAGACGAGACCAGGAGACGCTGACATTCGTGTCGAACAGGGCGTGCGTGTCCTGGGCCAGCGTGGGCGCTGGGGCTTCTGCATTGAAATGTAAAGTTTGAAATCTAAGTATCCTTTTAAAACATTGATCCCGCATCGATTCAAGATGCTAAGAACTACTGAATGCATCCAAACCCAGAACGTTCTAATCGAATTGAATGTTTTATTGGTTAGAAACCAAGATCGATTGTATCACTACATTTTGCAAAGTCTTCATAAAACACGCCAGACTGCACATGACGTATGTTTTCTAAATTTTCTGCACCGAAAACCACTTTATGGGGTCGTGAGATCGAAATTTCACAAGTTCAAAAAGGCTTGCATTCTAGTCTGCACTTCTGCTGAATCGAAAATTTCGAGCTTGTGAAGCTTTTCTCCGGTGAAAGTAACAATGTGAATTTTTTATTATGCAAATTTTGATTTTCTGAAAGTGACCCCACTTTAGGCACTGCATCCAGGTTCAGAGAAAAACTACAGATAAGACTCCTCACCGCCCTCCAGTGTTTCAAAAGTCAGTAGAAGCTCCGGCCCAGCGTATCTCCAGTTGTGCACGGTGCATCGCACACTGTAGCCGCTAAAAGCTTCGAGATCATCGAGCATCAGATCAACGTCCTGGCTGGCAGTGGTTCGGCTGCGAAACTGCCTAGCAACCAGTGTCTTCTCAGTCCACTGATCCTCCATGCCTGCGTGCGATTCGAGGTGGCGCGTCCGACGCCATCGCACCCGGACCTCGCGCAGTCTGCCGCCCAGAGACGGATGCCCGGCCGGTGCAACGCTCAATCGAAGCTTGGCGCTGGTGGCTTGGACGTTGGTGACGGTAGCGGACAGGGCCGCTGGCTGCGGTGGAGACTCCAGAGTTCGTAGCTCGCAGCGGCGAGTGCTCGGTCCCGGGCCCAGCTGATTAGCGGCTCGCAGCCAGGTGCAGTACTCAGTGTATGCTGTCAGGCCTGTCACCCTGTAGCTGAGTCGTCTAGGCTCAACTCTATGCCAGATCAATCGGTCTCCAAGGTGACGATAGGTGCCGCTGCTCGTGGCAATTTCGTAGGAGGTCAACGGCAGGTGGCGCAGATGACGCGGAGGCTGCCAAGTCAGGTGAATCGCGTGCGAGCCAAGCACAGTAGCGTTCAAGTGCAGCGGCGCTGTTGGCTTGTCTGTCAGGTGTTTTCGACGATTCCCGATAAATCCTGAATAAAGACTACTCGGGGTATTCGATAGTGAATGAATCGTCAATGATTTAGGTTGGATCAAAATCTTCTAGTCTAAAGTAGTTTTTTTCAAGTTGGAAGTTACGAGCGTGAAGAGAACCGCTCGCCCAAGAACCCGGCCAAACAGCTCAGGAAAGCGCTGTGGGCGCTGTCGCAATTAGTCAGGGCGACGGTCGAACCACAAGCCAGCGAAGAGGCAGCATGCCCGTTCCACGCAGCTCCGAGCACGAACACTCACAGAGTTTACGGCGGCCTGACACTGACTTTCTCAGTGTCCGGCATGCACACAATCTGTGCCTTGAGGGCTGGGGCCTCATGAGCATTTTTTAGCGCGCAATAAACAAAAACAGATTTTTTTATTCAACAAAAGTCCAAGCGGTACTGCGCGGATCAACTGAGAAAGTTACAAAACTTCAACAAAGTGAATGTCTTTTAAAATAGAAGTACGAGAGAATCGAAAATCTAGTCACTCCCAATGTCCTTCAACTTCAGGATCAAGTGCTCCAGGTTATAATCTCTCGAAGCTCTCGGGTCAGGAGCTCTGGTTTCAGTCCAAGTGACAATAAATTATAAGAAGAAATTCCCGCTAATGCAGTGGATCTGCAAAGGCTTTAAAAGGCCTGGAGACAGAAATATTTAATTTTATCCACTGCGATGTGCATTTAGGCCTGGTACCCCCGATTTCAATTATTCCTAGGAGCTCTTTGCCGCCTCACTCCGGCACTACGTTTTACGGTCGTGCGAATTAACTTCCTCTCCGCTAAATATAATCGAACTGCTCATCTTTTTACTTTCCGTTTTTTGACTCTTTCTGACCTCTTTTAAGCTGAGGCATAGTGCGTATTCATCGGTTCTAAGCGACTTCCCTCCTGAGCCAACCTTAGCTACACACGGGGCGGTGGGTACCATTTTTTTGAGAAGCAAGGGGCTGTGTGCACCCTGGCGCACTTTAAGCGACATTGTCACACAACCGGCGAGAGGCATTGCTGCCCATTCCGCCGACTCCCCTGAGCAGGCACACAAGCGCGCGGATACGTACGCAGTCATACGCACAGGCACACACTCACACAGGAGTGTACAGCGGCCCTAACTTTATTTATCGTTAGGCATGTACACTTCACTGTGCCTTGGGGGTTGGCCCTCAAGGCCGTTAACTGCACGAGCAGAGCCAAGCCGAGATTCCAATTTAGCCCAAAATGAATGTGACTGCACTTGGAATCGAGCCTGGGCCGCTGGCACATCAGAGCGCCGTGCCAGACCACTATTATGCTTTTACCAATCTTATTCTTGAGAATGAGCTTGTATTCTGACTAACCACTTTTTCTATTCGCTGCCACATGCATCAAGCAAAAAGCTAGCAGGGCATGCCTGATTTCTAAGAGTGCTTGACTCTGTAAACTGCGATGAAAATGACCTTCATTGTGATTATCGTCTGGTTAGTCAGTTGAAACAGCAAATTACCTGTGTTATACATGCCAAGTTTTCTGCTCACTGACCACTAATTTTTACAGAGACGAGAGTTGTTTTGCAAGGCGAATGAGGGAGAGACAAAGAGAGAGAGAGAAACGAAGGACAGACAGACAGAGAAACAAAAACTCTGATAGACTCTCAGATAGACACTTTACCTGTCTTAATTTACAGTATTTCCCACACTCCATTTCCCACAACCCTATTTCCCAAACCACATTTCCCACACCTCATTCCCACACCCTATTTCCCACTCCCTATTTCCCGCACCCTATTTCCCACACCCACACTCCATTTCCTACACCCCACGACTCACCCTGCACCAGCAGCTGCACCGCCCCGTTCACCCCGGTCGCATTCCAGTACACCGAGCAGTTGTAGAGGCCTTCGTGCCTCAGCTCCGCCGAGTGAACCCTGAGCTGGGTGAGGTGCCACAAGGACACGCCGAGTCCCGTCAGCTCACCCGGACAGCCGGGCTCTTCGTCTTCGCTCTTCATCAGGTAGACCGGACACTTGGTTGGTTGCGGCCGGCCCATGGGCAAAGACCACTCCAAGTACTTCGGCTTGACGCTGACGGTGTAGAAGCTTCGTTGAAGCACCGGACATTGCAGCAGGACTGGCTGGCCAATTCGAACCGTGACCATCTCCCTTGAATTCGGCCAGTGTTTGCGTCTCCGGCATTGATTGGTTGCCATAGCAACGGATGGCATAGCAACAAGACGACAGTTCGGCGTATCTGTATTGAATGTCAGTTGTCGAGGTCCTGCCACATGTAATTTACTCTTGCCTGTCGCGAGTTTGACAGTGACGAGGGAAGTTCGCTTCGGAATAAAATCCAGAGGGTCCTTATTTGTCCTAATCATCTCCTCTCCTTCAAGTCCTCGCTCATCTCGCTCGACTGACGCTTGTGTACTTTTATGCGAAAACTCGAGGGATAAATTTTGTCTTTTGTTAATAAATCTTGCCTTTCGGTGACTTTTTTATGTCTTCATTAAACTTCAGTAAAATCTGGGGCAACAGTGCCAGTGACACCTGCATTTCAGTGCCAGTGACACCTGTAATTCAGTGCCAGTGACACCTGTAATTCAGTGCCAGTGACACCTGTAATTCAGTGCCAGTGACACCACTGCAATTCAGTGCCAGTGACACCTGCAATTCAGTGCCAGTGACACCTGCAATTCAGTACCAGTGACACCTGCAATTCAGTGCCAGTGACACCTGTAATTCAGTGCCAGTGACACCTGTAATTCAGTGCCAGTGACACCACTGCAATTCAGTGCCAGTGACACCTGCAATTCAGTGCCAGTGACACCTGCAATTCAGTACCAGTGACACCTGCAATTCAGTGCCAGTGACACCTGTAATTCAGTGCCAGTGACACCTGCAATTCAGTGCCAGTGACACCTGCAATTCAGTGCCAGTGACACCTGTAATTCAGTGCTAGTGACACCTGTAATTCAGTGCCAGTGACACCTGCAATTCAGTGCCAGGGACTGCCAGTGACACCTGGTTAGACTTCAGAAAAGTATAGTGAAGGTAGAGAAGTTAAGTGAGAACAATAGGCAAACAAAATTATGGCATTTATAGTGCTATCGAGCCTTCAAGTTGAAGTCTCATGACGCTTTCTGTTCGGTCTGATTTCAATGGAAATGCTGATTAAAATGTTTGCACTGCAATTTTCTACTCACTCAATGGCCCGAGTGAACAGTTTATCGACTGGATAAGGTAAGAATTCTACAGGGGTTGCTTTAGAGGTAAACTTGAACCTCTTTCGTACAGGCCATCCTCTCTTGCTTACCGAAGCCCCTCAATTATCAAGCCGCTATAGAATTCCCTCACCTGCTCCCTGCTTCTTCGGCACGTCTTCTTTATCTGACACAAACTTTTTCTGTAAAAAATGGGCTGAGGCAAAATTCGTGACAACATTTCTTGTCTAATTTTGTCCTTTGCTGCAGACTGAGGACAGGGATTAAAGTATTTGTTAAACTTTTTTCTCTTAGCCCAGGCTCACAATATCCCATTATCCCTTTTTTCAAAAAATCCCATTCTGAAAAATCCCATTCTGAAAATATCCCATTATCCCAATATCCAAATATCCCATTATCCCAATATCCCATTGTCCCAATATCCCCTTTAATCCCATCATCCCAATATCCACTTTAATCTCATTATCCCGGCTATTAGAGACCAAGGCCTGTAAGCAGCAGATAAACGAGGAGTTCCAACTCACCAGAATCCCCAGCAAGTGGCACAGCCGAAATCTGCAGCTCATGCCGGTGCGTGGCTGGGTGGCTCACTCTGCTCTTCTGCCAAGACTGAGCGACTCAAGACGCGTCGATAAAGCCGGAAATTCTGCTTATTTTATCTTATACTGGCTTCTCCACTTCGATCTGGGTTCTAGGGATTCGATCGAGCGCTCTCTTAGAGATTATCCTATTAAAGCTTCCTCGCTTGGGGTCAGCCACTGTTAATTGTTTTTCCTCCTATCGAAGTCCTGCTGGGTTATCAGCTCAAACTCGGTAATGGGCTCAGACTCGAAGAGTTGAGAAGAGTCTGA
>NIVC01005165.1:17500-24007 GCA_002269645.1 Macrostomum lignano | reverse complement strand
AGTCGAGCAGCCGCCAGTCCCAAAGAATCCAGCTTGGATACTGCGGTACCAAAGAGGCTCATCAGACGAAGCTCATCAGTCGCATGCCAACTTAACCAAGACGTGCATCTTTCAAATGGTAAGTTCGGCAACTATACTTGAGCACCTGTATTTCTCTTTCATAGAAAACATTCAAAATAGACCAACTCCTTTTGCAGCCAAATCATCAGGCTAAAGTGTCGAGCATCTTTGGGAACTGCGGCTTTGAGAACTGCATGTTTCACTTTGGGTGACAAATTGATTTTTACATTGTCAAATTTCGACTACAAACTGATGAACTGCACTAGCTGTGACATTTATTATTAACTCTTTTCGTGTAGCTGGTACTTTAGTTTTAATGATTTTTCCTTTTTGTTCATTTACTTCTTGTTGTTCTGTATTTATTACAAAAATACTGTGCGATGGATTTTTTCAATCCAAATGTCTATGGTACACATCAAAACTGTGGAATAATGGCCTAAATATTTTTTCATTGCGTCTGGGTAAAAGTATAATTACAATGTAGGATTATCAAGAGGTTAAGCTTCACATAAAACTGCCATAGGTCGAGGCCGGTAGGCCGAGACGCGGTAAGGCAGTTGTGTGTGAAGCGTGACCTCTTGATAGTGGAATTGTGTCTAGTTTCGTCCAAAAACCAATTCAAAACGGCTAGGACACAACTTCCCAGACGGGAATTGTTCACTAAGCGATTCTAGGGATTTGTGTCATAGCATTTTCCACTTGGCGCAAGCCAGATGATGGCCATAGTGGCCCATTTGTGGCCCAAACGAAACTAGACACAATGGGCCGTATGCAGAAAGCTCTGTCTAGGGTAGTCCGGTCTTGAAAAGCCAGCCTGGACTTGGATTTGGTATGCAGAAACACAAAGTTAGACCGGTCTACTATAGACAGAACAAGGGTAGCTATAGACCATAGACTATAGACTGAACTACCCAAGTCTGGACTAGCTAGTCTGGACTAAGCTTTCTGCATACGGCCATTGCATTGTTTAGCAATTTGACGATCATTATTCGCATTTTTTATGCAGAACAATACATTACTACAAACAATGCATTGTTTTTAGGATCCTCAAACAGAAAAACAATGCAAAGAATCAGCGGTCGCAGTAGGTGACAACGATTTGTCTATGGCTCGCGCCTACCGGCGCTCGCCAAACAATGGTAAATTGTATAGTATGCAACTGCACTGAGTTGAATAATGGCCAAAACACGAGTGCGCGTAGCGCACGAGTGTCTATGCCATTATTCAACGAAGTTGCATACTACACAAGTGCATTGTATTTATACTTTCACTCAGCGCGCAGTCATTATTCCACACTTTTGCGGCCATTATTCCACACTTTTGCGGCCATTATTCCACACTTTTGACGCGGTCATTATTCCACACTTTTCTCTTGACCATAGACTAAACGTTGCTCGCTATGTTGTCTTCAGAGGTTACCTGGACCATAGACAGAAAACTTGCAATATTGATGTCCATTTCTTATCACTCTTGACATATTAAGGGACGCTTTTTTGTAGCTTCAAAATGCCTGCATTTATCAATTGGAAAAATATTCCGGTCGACTCGCTCAATGGTGTCAAGATGGACGAGCTGCAACTTTTGTCGGATACAAGCATGCATGGAGAACATCACGATGACCAGGCCCTGAGTGATTTCATTAAGTGGCTTGAGAACGATCATGGCACTGAAGAACTGCCCGAACTTCCGGAGGTGGCGGGCGACGACATGGACCTGAGTTCGAGAATGGATGGTGTAGAAATTCAGTCACTGCCAAAGTCAACGGTGGACCAGATGAATCGGCATGGGCAGGCTTTCGTGAAGTTTCTCTCTGAGACAACCAAGGAGTCGCCTGTGACGATGGAAGTGTGGAAGCTGAATGAGTACTTGCGCTATTATTATTTCGGTCTGCAGAGGACGAACGGTGAAAAGTATTCGCCGTCAAGTCTTGTGTGCATTAGAGCTGGGATACACCGGTACTTTAACCTAATTCTGAAGCGCTCTATCAACTTCATTGACGGAGAAGAGTTTGCGAGCTCCAATCGCATGCTAAGAGTGAAGGTGAGGGAATTCCACAATGCTGAGGCGTTACCAAGCAATTTGAAGCTATCGAGGACGCTGATCTAACAAAGTTGCGAGCATATTTCGACGGAAGTACCGCTGAGAAGTTGCAGGATGAGGTATTGTTCACCATTTTTTACGTTTTTGGAGAGCGTGGGCAAGAGCACCTGCCGGCATTGAAGGCAGCAAGCAGTCTGTTGACAAAGGTGGATGCTGATGGCAGACCCTATATGTCGCTTCCAATACTGCCTACGAAGAATCAAATTTCCGATCCTACGCGTTGTAAGGACGACCGCCCGAAGCAAGCTAGGCTGTATGGGAAGCAGCGGGACCTGGTCAAAAAACATTTCGCTGCTCCCATCGGATCGCAAGGACGACTGCTTGTTCCAAGAGCACTACGAATGACAAGATAACGGGTTGTTTGCGTTTTTTATCTCAGCAGGTACGAGGCATCAATTGGTTCACCTCATTGATGAAACGGCTTAGCAAGCAATGCAATCTATCTCGAGAGTATACAAATCATTGTATACGGGTGACGCGAATCGCGGACTTGCACGAGACTGGCCATGGAATGAATGATATCATGTGCATCACCGGTCAGAAGAGCGAAAAAACGGTGCGCCGATATCTATCAAGGAAGCGCGACCGCGCAGTTTTTGAAGCGTCGACGGCTGTAAGCACGGCCTTAGATCGTCCTATCGAGGTGCCCAAGCAATCGAACGGCGTAAACATGCCATGCATTGAGACAGGTGTCGACGGTATCTCACCTGTCGAAGTCAAGCCGGCTAATGAAGTGCAAGTTTCAAGTGGTAAGTTTGAGTAACTAAATGAATGTCTATTTATCAGAAAATGTTTGTTGGTGAATAAATGTTCCTTTGGTGTAAAAACAGTTTCGCTTTAAATTATTGCAGTGATGAACGCCCAGGCACAAGTGTCCCGTATTTTCGAAAATTGCCGCTTTGAAAACTGTACATTTAATTTTGGGGGTAAGTAATAGGCGTCTTTGACATCTGCAGTAACGTTGATAGACAGTGACATTTAATTGCTCCTGTTCTGGTTTTGTGTTCACGTTTATTTAATGCATGGATGAATGCAGCTTTTACACCTTTTCACGTTCAATTTTGAACAAACTCCAGTTCTAAAAAAACTAGCGGAAATTCAATTCAGACGATTCAGACTGGGGACAATTTTGTCTATGGCTAAAACTTGCTTCGGTTGCATAATGTTTTGAACGGTGGTTTGTTGCCCAAGTCTGAATTATCTGAATTGAATTTCCGCTAGTTTTTTTAGAACTGGACTTTGATCAAAATTGAACGTGAAAAGGTGTAGTACATGTTTTTCTTGTTTGACACAGTTTTGGCCATAGACTACTAGCCGTGAGGCCCTGATATCTTTTCATTTATACGAGTTCTCGTATTTGCATCCGTTGCTTATTGGTTAAAATATACTGATTGACTCTTTTGTCTATGGAAAGTTCCAAAAGTGTGGAATAATGGCCTAAATTAAACTTCATTGCGTCTGAAGGAAAGTATATGTACAATCGTTGCCACGCACTGGGACCGCTGATTATTTATCCATTGTTTGTTAGCTAAAATGTCTTGACTATCCTTTTTTCAGTGTATTCCAGAATTCCATGTAGACTGTTTGCGATTATTCCCTTATGTCAGTTAATAAATGCATAGTTAACTAATCGTCTATGGTTCAAACGCCTGCTAAAGCTGAAATAATGGCCAGTTGAGTTTGTCATTACGCCAGGCTGTCTTATGGACAATTTCAAAACCATATTCAAAACTCTCTCTTTTGCCTTTCGCTGTTTTTGTGCTGTTTCTGTTAAAATTTCAACAAAAATTATTTGTTTGGCCGCCGAAAATTGCACGAACTTTTTCAATCCCGAAAAACTAAAAGATAAATGCTATTAAAAAACGAGCAAAAATTAAATAGAAAAAAGCAAATCTAATGATTGAAACTTACTCAAATTCTGGCTCTTTCGGTGGTTTTTCCAAAGCAGATGAACTTTTAGTTACTTTTTTACTCCAACAACAACAACAAAGTACACTGGAGTTTTGACTCCCAATATACTCAGAATTGGCGTCATCTTGTTGTGCTTTGGTGAGTAGGTTCACAATTTTGTGGTGACCATTCTGTGATGCAATGTTGAGAGGTGAACAGCCATGAACATTTTCTTGAAGATTGACGTCAGCTTCTGCTTTGATGAGTGAACTCACAACTTGGTGGTGACCATTCTGTGAAGCAATGTAGAGAGGTGAGTAGCGATGGACTTTTTGAAGATTGACGTCAGCTTTTGTGCTTTGATGAGTGAGCTCACAACTTGGTGGTGACCATTCTGTGATGCAATGTAGAGAGGTGAGCAGCCATCGACTTCTTGAAGATTGACGTCAGCTTGTGCTTTGATGAGTGAGCTCACAACTTGGTGGTGACCCTTCGCTGATGCAATGTAGAGAGGTGAGCAGCCATCGCTTCGTTGAAGATTGACGTCAGCTCTGGCTTGAATGAACATTTCGATAATTTTGACTTTTCCCATTTCACATGCAATGTGAAGCGATGAGAATGTCATCTCATTGATACTGAAGAGCCTATCAACGTTAGAAGCCATCTGCAGGTATCGTGAAATTTTAGTTTCATTTTCGAGCATAATGGCTTCCAGTATCTCCTACTCAGTGCCATCGAGGCCCTCGCTTTGGCTTGCGGACCTGCCGAAGTTCTGCATCAGAACTGCTGCAATCGCTGTCAGAATTCTCCAAAGAGCTTCCATTTCGGCTCGGTATCGGTGCTGTGGAATGCGGAGAGCGCCGCATTTTGCTGGTATTTATCTATTTTTGCTCATTTGCGTCACAATTGACTGCCATTGGCAGCGCTGCCACCGTCCAATTGAAATAAATGAGGTTTGGGTGCGGTTCGGCTTGGCTACAGACTAATTGCTATCGTAGCTGCTGCTTTGCTACTTAAAGTAGCAGCTTGATGCCAGTAGGAGGAACGTATTTATCAAGTATGCAGCTCATGTGCATGGCGGTGGCTAGCTGTGAGTTCAACCTCATGAACTCTGATGAAGTTCAACCTCACATGACAAACCCAGGTGTAGTGCGAATACAGGAATCTGATTCTTTAACGAATCCGATTAAAATTTGCCAAATTAGTTTTAGACCAAGAATGAAAACACCTGCCTGTAAATCTGGAATCGAACAAGAGTTTCTTATTTTTATGCCCGCAGTGCAAAAGCAAGTCGAACTGTCCCTGAGCAGGTCCTCGACATCGCTGCAGAATCTGTCTGCCGTGTGAGGCTGGCTGCCTTCGGGCTTTGCTAACACAGCCGCTCTGTCTGGCGAAATCTTTTGTTACAACAATGCTGCGTTTGATTTTTGGATCTTCTACCAGTCTAACAACAAGATGAACCAGTCAAGGCAAAGTTCAATGTGAAAGTCAGGAATCGCGATTTCGACAACAAGAAGTCGAACAAACTAAGACCAAGTGGGAGTGAACGAAGGTGCAAAAGAAGCCATTCCATTGAAGACGAAGCAGAAATGCAAGAAGTGGATGACAGAGAAATCCTTCTGCTCATGGAAGACAAAAGTGTACATGAAGCTAGACTGAAGAATTAGGCCGCAATGTGCACTGAAGAATAATGGGCAATTGGCTAAATTAGAGATGTGAAGAGATTGAGAAGCAGAAGGACAGAAACCTGACTGATATGCATTCCAATGTAGCTGCATCAGGTTGCAGCATTGGAAACGAGAAGGTGCTGAAGCAATGGTCTGATCTGTCACCGATCTCTTCCATGATCACAGCAGTGAGCAGCCCAACCTCAGAAAGGAGCCACGTGGACCAGCAATCTGGAAATCGGAAGTCAGAGAGATGCCATTGTGAGCATGTAATTGAACAAATTGAACAAAAGATATGAGTCAGCCAAGCTTCATTGCCATGCCAAAAAGACGGGAGCAACTGAATGCGAATGAGCCACGTTACCAAGGTGCTGATAAGGGTTCTGATGATGGGAGCGTGAAGTAGATTACGACCGTGCGTCCAGAAGTCTTTGAAGTTCAGTGCGGCTTTGCTGGAGACTGTGAAACACGAACTGCCATCTTCGAATTGTTCGAATGCTTAGTGAAAGAGCTGTTGAAATGAAGAAGAATCTGTATTTTCTTTGAGCTATCTATACTAAGTAAGAGCTTTCGACAGTGTCAGACACAAAGAACTGATGAAGATGTTAGAATAAATTTACATTAATGGAAAAGACACTTGAGTTCTCAATAATCTGTATTAGAAGCAAGGTACTGCTGTAAGAATGTCAAAGTTTGCGCAGATTAAGACAGTTGTTCTTAAGAAATTAAGCTCAGAGAAGTTGCAAGAAATTCTGAACAGGGTGAGCGGTATTGGAAAGTAAGAAGATGT
>NIVC01005165.1:0-12500 GCA_002269645.1 Macrostomum lignano | reverse complement strand
ATCTATCTATCTATCTATCTATCTATCTATCTATCTATCTATCTATCTATCTATCTATCTATCTATCTATCTATCTATCTATCTATCTATCTATCTATCTATCTATCTATCTATCTATCTATCTATCTATCTATCTATCTATCTATCTATCTATCTATCTATCTATCTATCTACCTATCTATCTATCTATCTATCTATCTATCTATCTATCTATCTATCTATCTATCTATCTATCTATCTATCTATCTATCTATCTATCTATCTATCTATCTATCTATCTATCTATCTATCTATCTATCTATCTATCTATCTATCTATCTATCTATCTATCTATCTATCTATCTATCTATCTATCTATCTATCTATCTATCTATCTATCTATCTATCTATCTATCTATCTATCTATCTATCTATCTATCTATCTATCTATCTATCTATCTATCTATCTATCTATCTATCTATCTATCTATCTATCTATCTATCTATCTATCTATCTATCTATCTATCTATCTATCTATCTATCTATCTATCTATCTATCTATCTATCTATCTATCTATCTATCTATCTATCTATCTTCTATCTATCTATCTATCTATCTATCTATCTATCTATCTATCTATCTATCTATCTATCTATCTATCTATCTATCTATCTATCTATCTATCTATCTATCTATCTATCTATCTATCTATCTATCTATCTATCTATCTATCTATCTATCTATCTATCTATCTATCTATCTATCTATCTATCTATCTATCTATCTATCTACCTATCTATCTATCTATCTATCTATCTATCTATCTATCTATCTATCTTCTATCTATCTATCTATCTGTCTATCTATCTATCTATCTATCTATCTATCTATCTATCTATCTATCTATCTATCTATCTATCTATCTATCTATCTATCTATCTATCTATCTATCTATCTATCTATCTATCTATCTATCTATCTATCTATCTATCTATCTATCTATCTATCTATCTATCTATCTATCTATCTATCTATCTATCTATCTATCTATCTATCTATCTATCTATCTATCTATCTATCTATCTATCTATCTATCTATCTATCTATCTATCTATCTATCTATCTATCTATCTATCTATCTATCTATCTATCTATCTATCTATCTATCTATCTATCTATCTATCTATCTATCTATCTATCTATCTATCTATCTATCTATCTATCTATCTATCTATCTATCTATCTATCTGTCTATACCTATCTATCTATCTATCTATCTATCTATCTATCTATCTATCTATCTATCTATCTATCTATCTGTCTATCTACCTATCTATCTATCTATCTATCTATCTACCTATCTATCTATCTATCTATCTATCTGTCTATCTATCTATCTATCTATCTATCTATCTATCTATCTATCTATCTATCTATCTATCTATCTATCTATCTATCTATCTATCTATCTATCTATCTATCTATCTATCTATCTATCTATCTATCTATCTATCTATCTATCTATCTATCTATCTATCTATCTATCTATCTATCTATCTATCTATCTATCTATCTATCTATCTATCTATCTATCTATCTATCTATCTATCTATCTATCTATCTATCTATCTATCTATCTATCTATCTATCTATCTATCTATCTATCTATCTATCTATCTATCTATCTATCTATCTATCTATCTATCTATCTATCTATCTATCTATCTATCTATCTATCTATCTATCTATCTATCTATCTATCTATCTATCTATCTATCTATCTATCTATCTATCTATCTATCTATCTATCTATCTATCTATCTATCTATCTATCTATCTATCTATCTATCTATCTATCTATCTATCTATCTATCTATCTATCTATCTATCTATCTATCTATCTATCTATCTATCTATCTATCTATCTATCTATCTATCTATCTATCTATCTATCTATCTATCTATCTATCTATCTATCTATCTATCTATCTATCTATCTATCTATCTATCTATCTATCTATCTATCTATCTATCTATCTATCTATCTATCTATCTATCTATCTGTCTATCTACCTATCTATCTATCTATCTATCTATCTACTATCTATCTATCTATCTATCTATCTGTCTATCTATCTATCTATCTATCTATCTATCTATCTACCTATCTATCTATCTATCTATCTATCTATCTATCTATCTATCTATCTATCTATCTATCTATCTATCTATCTATCTATCTATCTATCTATCTATCTATCTATCTATCTATCTATCTATCTATCTATCTATCTATCTATCTATCTATCTATCTATCTATCTATCTATCTATCTATCTATCTATCTATCTATCTATCTATCTATCTATCTATCTATCTATCTATCTATCTATCTATCTATCTATCTATCTATCTATCTATCTATCTATCTATCTATCTATCTATCTATCTATCTATCTATCTATCTATCTATCTATCTATCTATCTATCTATCTATCTATCTATCTATCTATCTATCTATCTATCTATCTATCTATCTATCTATCTATCTATCTATCTATCTATCTATCTATCTGTCTATCTATCTATCTATCTATCTATCTATCTATCTATCTATCTATCTATCTATCTATCTATCTATCTATCTATCTATCTATCTATCTATCTATCTATCTATCTATCTATCTATCTATCTATCTATCTATCTATCTATCTATCTATCTATCTATCTATCTATCTATCTATCTATCTATCTATCTATCTATCTATCTATCTATCTATCTATCTATCTATCTATCTATCTATCTATCTATCTATCTATCTATCTATCTATCTATCTATCTATCTATCTATCTATCTATCTATCTATCTATCTATCTATCTATCTATCTATCTATCTATCTATCTATCTATCTATCTATCTATCTATCTATCTATCTATCTATCTATCTATCTATCTATCTATCTATCTATCTATCTATCTATCTATCTATCTATCTATCTATCTATCTATCTATCTATCTATCTATCTATCTATCTATCTATCTATCTATCTATCTATCTATCTATCTATCTATCTATCTATCTATCTATCTATCTATCTATCTATCTATCTATCTATCTATCTATCTATCTATCTATCTATCTATCTATCTATCTATCTATCTATCTATCTATCTATCTATCTATCTATCTATCTATCTATCTATCTATCTATCTATCTATCTATCTATCTATCTATCTATCTATCTATCTATCTATCTATCTATCTATCTATCTATCTATCTATCTATCTATCTATCTATCTATCTGTCTATCTATCTATCTATCTATCTATCTATCTGTCTATCTATCTATCTATCTATCTATCTATCTATCTATCTATCTATCTATCTATCTATCTATCTATCTATCTATCTATCTATCTATCTATCTATCTATCTATCTATCTATCTATCTATCTATCTATCTATCTATCTATCTATCTATCTATCTATCTATCTATCTATCTATCTATCTATCTATCTATCTATCTATCTATCTATCTATCTATCTATCTATCTATCTATCTATCTATCTATCTATCTATCTATCTATCTATCTATCTATCTATCTATCTATCTATCTATCTATCTATCTATCTATCTATCTGTCTATCTACCTATCTATCTATCTATCTATCTATCTATCTATCTATCTATCTATCTATCTATCTATCTATCTATCTGTCTATCTACCTATCTATCTATCTATCTATCTATCTACCTATCTATCTATCTATCTATCTATCTGTCTATCTATCTATCTATCTATCTATCTGTCTATCTGTCTATCTACCTATCTATCTATCTATCTATCTATCTATCTATCTATCTATCTATCTATCTATCTATCTATCTATCTATCTATCTATCTATCTATCTATCTATCTATCTATCTATCTATCTATCTATCTATCTATCTATCTATCTATCTATCTATCTATCTATCTATCTATCTATCTATCTATCTATCTATCTATCTATCTATCTATCTATCTATCTATCTATCTATCTATCTATCTATCTATCTATCTATCTATCTATCTATCTATCTATCTATCTATCTATCTATCTATCTATCTATCTATCTATCTATCTATCTATCTATCTATCTATCTATCTATCTATCTATCTATCTATCTATCTATCTATCTATCTATCTATCTATCTATCTATCTATCTATCTATCTATCTATCTATCTATCTATCTATCTATCTATCTGTCTATCTATCTATCTATCTATCTATCTATCTATCTATCTATCTATCTATCTATCTATCTATCTATCTATCTATCTATCTATCTATCTATCTATCTATCTATCTATCTATCTATCTATCTATCTATCTATCTATCTATCTATCTATCTATCTATCTATCTATCTATCTATCTATCTATCTATCTATCTATCTATCTATCTATCTATCTATCTATCTATCTATCTATCTATCTATCTATCTATCTATCTATCTATCTATCTATCTATCTATCTATCTATCTATCTATCTATCTATCTATCTATCTATCTATCTATCTATCTATCTATCTATCTATCTATCTATCTATCTATCTATCTATCTATCTATCTATCTATCTATCTATCTATCTATCTATCTATCTATCTATCTATCTATCTATCTATCTATCTATCTATCTATCTATCTATCTATCTATCTATCTATCTATCTATCTATCTATCTATCTATCTATCTATCTATCTATCTATCTATCTATCTATCTATCTATCTATCTATCTATCTATCTATCTATCTATCTATCTATCTATCTATCTATCTATCTATCTATCTATCTATCTATCTATCTATCTATCTATCTATCTATCTATCTATCTATCTATCTATCTATCTATCTATCTATCTATCTATCTATCTATCTATCTATCTATCTATCTATCTATCTATCTATCTATCTATCTATCTATCTATCTATCTATCTATCTATCTATCTATCTATCTATCTATCTATCTATCTATCTATCTATCTATCTATCTATCTATCTATCTATCTATCTATCTATCTATCTATCTATCTATCTATCTATCTATCTATCTATCTATCTATCTATCTATCTATCTATCTATCTATCTATCTATCTATCTATCTATCTATCTATCTATCTATCTATCTATCTATCTATCTATCTATCTATCTATCTATCTATCTATCTATCTATCTATCTATCTATCTATCTATCTATCTATCTATCTATCTATCTATCTATCTATCTATCTATCTATCTATCTATCTATCTATCTATCTATCTATCTATCTATCTATCTATCTATCTATCTATCTATCTATCTATCTATCTATCTATCTATCTATCTATCTATCTATCTATCTATCTATCTATCTATCTATCTATCTATCTATCTATCTATCTATCTATCTATCTATCTATCTATCTATCTATCTATCTATCTATCTATCTATCTATCTATCTATCTATCTATCTATCTATCTATCTATCTATCTATCTATCTATCTATCTATCTATCTATCTATCTATCTATCTATCTATCTATCTATCTATCTATCTATCTATCTATCTATCTATCTATCTATCTATCTATCTATCTATCTATCTATCTATCTATCTATCTATCTATCTATCTATCTATCTATCTATCTATCTATCTATCTATCTATCTATCTATCTATCTATCTATCTATCTATCTATCTATCTATCTATCTATCTATCTATCTATCTATCTATCTATCTATCTATCTATCTATCTATCTATCTATCTATCTGTCTATCTATCTATCTATCTATCTATCTATCTATCTATCTATCTATCTATTTCTATCTATCTATCTCAGCACCCTCAGCTCCCTCAGCTCCCTCTTCTTCATCAGCACACTCGACTCCCTCCCTCATCGGAATTCACACTCTCCTCAGTCCATTTGATCACCAAAATCAATTGAGACATAGAAAGCTCCCTAGCGCAAAACTACTTTCAAATTTATATCCACAACAAAAATTTTTGTGAAAAATCTGTATTTATGCATTAATCATATATTATATTTTCACAGAAACACAATATTACAAGCTAAGATAAGCTGACATGAAGCTAACAATGTATATTTTTTTAATATATACGAACTTTGCATGTATGTAATAATGGTTCGATTATAACATTTCTACTAATGATACTATTAAAAGTACACAATAATGCTAAGAATCATGTACAAGACTAAACTGATACAACTGACACAGACATTATATTTTTAAAATAAATTCATTAAAAGTTTTTTTGATTAAAAGTTACTATTTAGGAGTTATTTACCCTCCACTAATTAGTGGAGTCTGAAGGACAACACTGGGGCGCGTTAACAATATTTACTGTCTCCCTCTCACTGTCTCCTTCTCACTGTCTCCCTCTCACTGTCTCCCTCTCACTGTCTCCCTCTCACTGTCTCCTTCTCACTGTCTCCCTCTCACTGTCTCCTTCTCACTGTCTCCCTCTCACGGTCTCCTTCTCACTGTCTCCCTCTCACTGTCTCCCTCTCACGGTCTCCCTCTCACGGTCTCCTTCTCACTGTCTCCCTCTCACTGTCTCCCTCTCACTGTCTCCTTCTCACTGTCTCCCTCTCACTGTCTCCCTCTCACTGTCTCCCTCTCACTGTCTCCCTCTCACTGTCTCCCTCTCCTTGTCTCCCTCTCACTGTCTTCCTATCATTGTCTCCCTCTCACTGTCTCCCTCTCACTGTAACCTTCTCACTGTCTCCCTTATAACAAGTTACCATTTCAAGTTACCAATGTTACAGTATTTGAACACTGGGCGCTGAAAAGACAGACACGGAAAAGTTTGCAGAAATTTTAGTGCACATCAATACTATAGCAATTCTAATACTAGGCCTGGATTAACAATTATCAAATCTGTTCATACTTCAGTAATAAACATTCTAGAGACAAACACGACTAAGCGCAAAACAAGCAATAAATATTTTGTGACTAAACAACCCGCCGAGGACCTCTAAGATCTGGACTGAAAATAAAAGTAGTCTAGTAGTATAAAAGATACTAAATAGTCTAGTATCTGCTAAATAACTAACTAACTAACTAACGAACTAACTAACTAACTAACTAACTAACTAACTAACTAACTAACTAACTGACTAACTAACTAACTAACTAACTAACTAACTAACTAAATAACTAACTAACTAACTAAATAACTAACTAACTAACTAACTAACTAACTAACTAACTAACTAACTAACTAACTAACTAACTAACTAACTGACTAACTAACTAACTAACTAACTAACTAACTAACTAACTAACTAACTAACTAACTAACTAACTAACTAACTAACTAACTAACTAACGAACTAACTAACTAACTAACTAACTAACTAACTAACTAACTAACTGACTAACTAACTAACTAACTAACTAACTAACTAACTAAATAACTAACTAACTAACTAACTAACTAACTAACTAACTAACTAACTAACTAACTAACTAACTAACTAACTAACTGACTAACTAACTAACTAACTAACTAACTAACTAACTAACTAACGAACTAACTAACTAACTAACTAACTAACTAACTAACTAACTAAACTAAACTAAGCTAAAAAACTTACTACCTAATTAGAAAACTAACTATACCAATAACTTTTGACCATTTTCAATCCAAGTCTTCTAAGGTCCTTGAACACAGACTCTCAAACCGACGCAGCTTTCCGTTCCCAATCCCTTCTGTCAAGCGACTCCGTCAGTCGCGGTGGCTTCTGGACAGAGCGGTCATCTGGTACTCCTCAGTCGGCAGGAACGGATCGTCCAGAGTCTCGCTGATGCCCACCTCAGCGACACCGGCCAGGGAGAGTCCGCTTGGACCGGCGCCGCCGCTGCCACCGCCACAGCCGCCTTCTCCACCGCTGATGCCGAAGCCTCTGACAACTCGGCTGGCTCCGCTGCTTCTCTCTGTGGCTCTCGAAATTTCGTTGCGACCTCCGCGACCGACGCTGCCAACGCCACCGCCTCGGCGACCGCCGCCGCCATAAGCGGCGCCGTTTCTACCGACGCCCGCGCCTCTCCCTCCAGCGCCTCCGCCGCCTCCGCCTCCGCCGCCAACGCCAGCTGCAGCGCGACAAGCTGTCGGAAGGGCGGCGCCGGCTGTTCGACGAAAATTGCGGCTCAGACAGACGAAGATCAAAAAGTTGCAGGCGGTGTCCAGCGACACCAGCGTGTCGTTGAAGCTGAAGAACCAGTCGGCGGTGGTGAACTGCTGCCAGTCGAACATCAGCATCACGGCTCCTGGCGCTTCGAACACGCAGAAGGTCACCGCCAGGCAGAGCACGATCGCCGTTGCTATGCGAGTGTTCCGACGCTGATTCTGAGCCATGTCGCTTCCGGCTGGCGTTGGAAGCAGCTGGTTCTGCTGTTGCTGTTGCTGCTGATGCTGCTGCTGCTGCTGCAGGAGAAACGGTCTGTAGGTAGCGTAGAGAAAAGCAGCCATCACAATGGAACTGATCAACACCACTGGTATGGGTATGCCGGACTGGAATATCCGGGACATTCTCAGCAGCTCCTGGAACCGGGATCTCGGATAGGCGATGAACAGGACGCAGAAGGTGAGCGAGATGAGCAGCACCAGGTTGAAGACGGCCAGCTGGGCGCACCTGGTCAGACGGTTGCGCACTGCGATGGGGCTCAGGGTGGCCAAGGTGCGGAACAGAGTCACGCAGGTGGTCCACTGGTTGCGCTGCAGCATGGCCGCGTTCGCGAATGCGTATAGGATCTGCAGGGTTGTGGAGCTTTCTGGGGTTAGTGAAGAAGTCTAGCTTAAGGTCATTTGGCTTGGATTCTCAAGGTCATTTGGTTTGGATTCTCCAAAGTCATCTGGTTTGGATTCCCCAAGGTCATTTGGTTTGGATTCTCCAAAGTTTGGTTTGGATTCTCCAAAGTCATTTGGTTTGGATTCCCCAAGGTCATTTGGTTTGGATTCTCCAAAGTCATTTAGTTTGGATTCCCCAAGGTCATTTGGTTTTGATTCTCCAAAGTCATTTAGTTTGGATTCCCCAAGGTCATTTGGTTTGGATTCTACAAGGTCGCACAGTTTATATTCTTCAAGGTCATTTGGTTTGGATTCCCTAAGTTCACTTGTTTTGGATTTACCACGGTCTCTAAGGATACTGAGTTTAGATTCTCCAAGGTAAGTTACTCGTAGTTTTGGATTCCTTAAGCACTTTGGTTTGGTTTGGATTCCCCAGGTCATTTGATTTGGATTCCCCAAGGTCATTTGGTTTGGATTCCCCAGGTCATTTGGTTTGGATTCCCCAAGGTCATTTGGTTTGGATTACTTAAGGTTATTTGGTTTGGATTCCCCAAGGTCATTTGGTTTGGATTCCCCAAGGTCATTTGGTTTTGATTGGGTTTAAGGTCATTTGGTTTGGATTGGATTGGATTATTGGATTATTTATTGGATTAAATTGGATTATTTACTTAAGGCGATTTGGTTTGGATTTCCCAAGGTTGTTCGGTTTAGATTCCCCAAAGCCATTTGGTTTGGATTTCCCAAGGTTATTTTGTTTGGATTCCCAAGGGCACTTGGGCCGGAATTTCCCCTGGGTCATTTGAATTGAACTGTTTAATTTCGATTTCGTAACAATATAAAAAATTTCGATAATTTTTATGTGTCCGATGCTTAAGTCGCGTTCCTAGTATAATTATTTGCTCAAAAATTGTCACTGCATTGATCTACCAGAATCACTCGTACGATCGTAGCATCTCACGATGGGATCCGTCTCCACAAATCCCCCAGATCCATCCTGTCAGCGTCTTTGTCACCTTTTCTTCTGCTGTTGTGTTTGATTTATTTGGGCAGCTCCCGAAGTTCCGCCCCAGAGACTGCATAAGCTGCTTTGCACTTCTCAGCACAGGATGTGACAGCTTGGATCCCGGATCTTAGCTGGATATTTTGTAGCTCAGCCAGTTGACTGGGGAATTGACTCAGTCAGTCATTACAGTTGATTCAGGTTAAAGCATCGAGTCTACATTCGATTTTCTCAGAAATGATCACTGACTGAAACTTCATTTAGCACAATGCATTCTCTCTAGGCGTAGGGGTTGGCAATTTTTTATCTCAATTGCCAGATAGACAAACTAGAGCATGACTGCGGGGAGAGAGGAGAGGAAATCGAAAATAGAGATGGGAAATGGGAAATGGGAGAAAGGAGAGGCGAGGAAATAAAGAAGAGAGAAGAGAAGAGAAGAGAAGAGAAGAGAAGAGAAGAGAAGAGATGAGAGCCACATGCAGCCGGTAGACGGAGTTTGCCAGCCGCAGCTCCAGGGCATACTAAATGTGCCGGAAAGTCGAGTTGTAGCATCTGGGTGCTTGACAGACAGACAGAACGAGTCTTCCAATGTAAAAAGTCAATGCTCCTCAGACAGAAAAGCTGGGACTCAGAAAGGAAAAGCCATAGATGTGCTTGCAGAGATTGTCTTTCAGAAGCAGCAATGACCGGCAAAGCTGCACTTTAACATTGAGTTATTAATGGTTTTGAAAGCAGCGAAGCCATAAGCTATGGTCGCGACATTGACTGCCCTCAGTGGCAGCCCTAAGAAAGTCTGCCCTCATGGCATTCTCATATGGCCTCCGCATGAGTTCCTAATCAAATGCTTCGGTCAACAAAGTATGAGAAACATTTTCCATTGGAAGTCTGCCGCCATATTTTACATGAAATTTAACTGTGCCCGAAAATGCGAACTCGGGATTGCAGCACGGGTGCTCGAGTGTGACATGAGCTGCGGGCCTGCAGAGTGCATTTCTATCGTGATTTAAAGTCTGCTTTAACCAGTGGGGGCGCGAAATCTGGGATTTTGGATAGGAGAGATGGATGAAACTGAAAAAAGGCAGGGAGAGATCGCACACAGACAGACAGACAGACAGACAGACAGACAGACAGACAGACAGACAGACAGACAGACAGACAGACAGACAGACAGACAGACAGACAGACAGACAGACAGACAGACAGACAGACAGACAGACAGACAGACAGACAGACAATAAGACAGACAGACAGACAGACAGACAGACAGACAGACAGACAATAAGACAGACAGACAGACAGACAGACAGACAGACAGACAGACAGACAGACAGACAATAAGACAGACAGACAGACAGACAGACAGACAGACAGACAGACAGACAGACAGACAGACAGACAGACAGACAGACAGACAGACAGACAGACAGACAATAAGACAGACAGACAGACAGACAGACAGACAGACAGACAGACAGACAGACAGACAGACAATAAGACAGACAGACAGACAGACAGACAGACAGACAATAAGACAGACAGACAGACAGACAGACAGACAGACAGACAGACAGACAGACACTAAGACACTAAAACAGACAGACACAGACAGACAGACTGACTGACTGACTGACTGACAGACAGACAGACAGCCACCAAGACCGACAGACAGACAGACAGACAGACAGACAGACAGACAGACACACAGACAGACAGACGGCGCAACTACAAGCTGAAGGAAAGCCCTACCGACCCGCCACCTCAGCAAGTCTCAATTTCGCGGTTGCAATCGCTCACCGCTGGAGTATCGGAGTATAATCCCACCCTCCTCTCCCGATCCCCAGCCACTCTGTTTGCAATAGTCAGACTTCGGCTTAATTAGTGTCGCAGAGATTCGGTCAATCTTTCAAGGTCTTGGGGTGGGGGGCGGGTGAGACCGAGCGGACTGATGGCTTGAGGACTTCGTGCAAATCAAACTGCCCTGTGACTTACCCTGGGCAGCAGAGAATTAAGAATAGCAAGGTATCATAGTGTTTTAAATCTAAATTCACCTTGTAGAAGACGGCAAACTGAGGCTGCTGGTACAAGTCGGTGACTTGGCTAACCAGATCGCGCGCTGCTCAGTCCAGCGAACATCAGGCATAGACGGCGTGGCAGGCCTCCAGCAGGATTCAGCCCGACGTCGAACACCTCCTTGGTGCGTGGTACTTCTTCAGCAGCACCAGCCAGAGAGAAACTGCTGGTGACTGTGCCAACCACTGCAGCACTATTGAGGTGCCTTTCATTGCGAAGTAGGTCCGACTTAGTATTGGAGCGGTGGAGTGGCGTCGAACCGTTGTCATGGTTACCGCAATCGGATTAACTGAAGGCATTTTGGTTTCTGTCTCGAAGAATGGATGGATGGATGGATGGAATGGACACGAACTGATCGACTTGGCGGAGAAGTTCGAGATTAAAGTCAGCTGGGCTGGTCCGAACTCCGATAGGAGGGCTGTTGCGATTGGCTGAGACAGAATGACTTGTGGCCAGATAGGAAATTTTTCGAGTTATTTTGGAGCGCGCAATATAATCAATAAAGAGCGTGTTTGCATAAGCGCGCGCTTATGACACTGCGCGCGTATTACAAAACTGCGCGCTTTGTAACAATCTGCGCACTTATGACA
>NIVC01005164.1:0-24077 GCA_002269645.1 Macrostomum lignano | reverse complement strand
ATGCTGGCCTTCGTGAGCCACCGAGCATTCAACGGTCATCATCACGCGAGCCCGTTCCAGTTCCAGAGCTTCAACCTTAGCCGATTGGCTCTAAAGAAAGGTGGGGAAACCGTGTGCCACGGCGCCTTCACACCTGAAAACAATTCCTTTCTAAGAGAATACTTGCACTACCTGAAAAGCTGTCAATCTGCAAGCCACACAAACTCGGTCCGTGGATCCCCTACCAGCTCTTCTCCAACAACAGCACGGTGTTTGCATTCGATCTCACACCCGAGGGAGCGGCTCTGTGGTACGGACAGAAGGAGGGCAACCTGCGGCTGGAGATTCGCTTCCAACAGGCTCTGAATGAAGCGGGTGTCCCTGATTGCTATGTGCCTGTATGACTCGTTGATTGAGGTCACCAAGCACCGGGAGCTTTTGCTGGACTATTCATCTTAATTGACATGGATGCAATTCAACTACTTAATCTCGCCAGAAAATTTTTGCCTTACCAAAAATTTCTCATAGTTACTTTACATTTGCGCTATAAAAATTCTCTGCCCTTGAATGTAAAAAGAAAATTTAGATCATCAATTTCCTTTGAAAACAAGTTTGTTTTTGTCCTACTTCAGCACAATGGCTCATTTGGTCACTGGGTGGTGTGCTATGTTGGGCAAGGAAATCGCATTGAGTTGTTCAACTCCCTCGGCTGGGAACCTGAAATTTTATCTTTGGTTTATAATTTGTTTCGAGAGATTAAAACAACTGGCTTTTGGCTCCGAAGCAATATAAACAGAGTTCAATGTGCTAACTCTAATAAATGCGGATGTTTTGCATCTATTTTGCTTATCAAAAGTTTCTGTTCAATCGGTCATTTGAGGGATTTTGAAGCATTTGCATGCTAATGAAAAAAATCATTTGAATGATAGAATCTTACAGAGGTTTGAAGCCAACTTAAGAAAAAGATGTCGTGACTATATTTATGCATTAAACATGGGAGAAAAGCAAGTTTGCTACGATATCCGCCTCAGGCAGGGAAGCTGCATGATTGTCTGCGGCCCACCAATGCAGGAAAAACAACCTTTGTCAAACACCTGATCCAGTACAGAGACGTCATGTTTGATGTGAAGCCTGGCAGAGTTCTGTGGTACTATGGGATCTCACAGGCAGGCCATGCAGAACTGAGCAGCCTAGGTGTGCAGCTGCGCCAGGGATTTCCCACCAACATCGAGGCAGCACTTAGGCCAATGACCTGGTTGTTTTCGATGACTTAATAGAGGAAACTTCAAACTCTGCTTCAATGCGAAATTTTTTCACAGGAATCGCACATCACTTGCCGTGCTTTTTGGTGATGCTGACTCAGAATATATTTTTCAAGGGAAAAGAGTCGCGAACAATGAGCTTGAATGTAATGTATTTAGCTATCTTGAAAAACCCCAGAGACCAGCTGCAGATTGCAGCACTGGGCAGGCAGTGCTTTACAGAGAAGCCCGGCTTTCTGCTGTCAGTGTTCAAGCACGTGACCGCGCAGGGCAGGGGAGCTACCTGTTCCTGGATTTCACCCATCAACTCCCGATGAGCTGCGAGTGCGGGCCAGAATTTGCCCAACCAGCGACCCCATCTTGTATTTGCTTAAGAAAGTGAAGCTTGTTTTTATCAGCTATTGTTTTCATCGCTATGGAAGTGCTTGATTCATATGCAAGTCTGTTTGCGGTTCTTGCGTCACCTAAATATACCGTGCGCTTCAAGCGGCTGTTGATAAAAAATTGTCCAAAAGAAGTGCGTTATTTTCTTGTCGAGGCCTGCCATAATCTCTTACAAAACAATCTATCGTTTTCGCTCGATGAAAAAGCTGTTCTTGCAAAGTCAAAAGAGATAATTCGAAAAATTACTCACAAAAGAAGAAAGACAGACTTGTTGAAGGCTGGCTTCATCAAAATACTCCCGATTCTGCTTAAGCTGGTAAAGAAGAAGAAGCAAAATGAACAAATTTTCAGAAATGGTTCTGATTCCTAAAGCAGAGTATGAGATGTTGATGCAGAATTTGAAGCCAAATGAGACTACCACTGAAGCTGACTTGAAGCAGGCTCAGAAGAAATGCGATGACATCTTGTATGCCGAGGATTGTCCAGAAGATGTGAAAACCGCCATGTACCAAAGTGCAATGCAAAGTTTGCTGGCCAAGCGCAAGCACGCTGGAAAAGAAGGAGCACGCAATACTGAAGCCAAGTTGATGAAAACAGAGACACCCCAGATAAGCACCTGGGAAGAGAAGATCAGCAAGTCGGTGCCACAGAAATTCAAAACCAGGGCTCGCAGTCTGTGGACGATCCTGTCCACCAATCCAGAGCTGATTCGAGTTTGTGAAAACGGGGAGGTGGAAATCGCAGGCACGTCAATCCCTTCCTCAAACATACTGGACTTGATTCAGCACACAGTGAGGGATTCGCCATGTGAGCGTGAACCAGTTGGGTGGAACGAGTTCATCGATTTTCTGCAGCAGAAAAAGCTTAATGTTCCGCTTTCCGCTATTGGTAAATCAGTTAAGAAGAAAATGGCAACCAGCAGAGGGGGTGAACTGGAGAAAGAACAGGAGAGTCTAGTCAAGGGGTACGGGAGCAACACAGCCTGGCTGAAACTGCCTGCCAGAAAAGTATATAAGAAGGTGGACTGACTCCGAAATTTTCGAAGGAAAGCTGCATCATGAACTACATTGACTTCCAAGGATTCCGTGCAACAGCACAAGCAAAAAATTTGTTGTGAAGGAGTTGGCAGTTGTTCAAATCAGAGCGGGGAGCTACCGCATTGCTCACCATGTGTACGCACCTCCGTATCCATGGGAGAGAGTCTCACCTGACATGCGAGTTTACTACAGACAGCTATCTAAGAGTCTGCACCAGTTTAAGTGGAATGATGGAACCCGTCCGTACATGGAACTGGCGGAAGACATTCTGAGCATTGCCAGTGGTCCGATCTGGTCAAATGGGGAAAGGAAGTCGATTTTTCTGACTGAGCTGCTTGGAAGACAGGTTTATAACCTAGAAGATTTGGGAGCACCCTCGACTGAAGATTCAGATACTGGCTGTGCAGTGAGAAATTCGTTGCTGCACTACAGTTGGCTTAAGCCAAAGTTCTGCATCAACTTAAGAAGCGAGCAGTGTCCGTGGCACACGAGCAGTAAAGTTGGCAGAAGCAGATTTGGTGAAGAAGTTGACGATCGAAATGAGCCCACCAGCTACAGCCCTAAGAGTGACCAATCTGGTTGGCGGAGTAGATCTGAGACTGGATGGTGGCAGGGGCGCTCAGCTGCCTCTACGGGAACTGGCTCTCAGCATGGCTCATGTGATCTACCGGCCCGTCTGGCCCCGGGTGCTCATCAAGCGGATGCGGATTCCCAGAGTGACTCTCCTACTCTACCCTACTGGGCAACTGAGCATCTGCGGTGCCAAGACCCACGCAGACGCCAAAAGGGCTGCCCGTCGCTTCGTGGCTATGCTGCATCGGAGAGTGCCGGCTCAACTGCTGCCTCATCAAACAATTTGTGTTCGAATTAAAACTATTACTGCTCATGGACAGCTCCCAGTTCATTCCGCACTTTCCTTATTAATGTTAAAATCAATTATCCCAAACGCCGAATATGAACCAGAATCCTTTTCTGCTTTAATTTTCAATTTAAACTTTTGTAAATGTCTGCTTTTTCACAGCGGCTCTTTTGTTCTCAGTGGAGCTCGGTCCTTGAATCAGTTGCATACCGATAGCATGCGTCTACTCAATGTAGTTCTTTCCATTGAATAAAAATAAAAGTCAAGTCAAGCAATTTGCCGCAAATATTTCAATGATTAGTGAAAAGTGAATAAAAGGATAAACTTAGTATTCTTTACATTCATTTTCCCAGGCAGACAGCTATGGAACACTTCAAAAACGTATTTAGCCCATCACCAAAAGTATCGCAAAACGCATATCAAATCCGAAAGTAAACAATACTACCATCGTTATAACAAACGATGTGCACCGAGAGAAGAGAAATAGAAAAGTGATAGAGAAAATATGATTAAAACGCTGATTGAATTTACAGGAACAATTTATGTCAGATAAAAACCAAAAACACATTTTAAACAAGTAGTACACAAAGCAAACAAAAATGAATTAATATTGTATGAGCGCACTTGCCACAGCTTTATAAAAAGTAAAACTTAAATTGATATCAATATTTCACGCCGCAAAAACAAATTGACAGCTAAATCTAGCGCAATTAGCCAAGCATACAAATTTGTAAAAGTTACTACATGCAAGTCACTACATTTAAAACAGAATTTGGCAATTTAAACAACTCTAAAAGCAAGAAAAAGTACTAAACAGTCTGTTAAACACCCGCACTAGACCAGTCGGATGCGCTTCAGCTGATCGTGGGATGCGGGCGTCAGCGCATAGTGTCCGTAGGGCAGGCTTCGATTACTGCTAAGCCACACTCGCTTATCCTCCCACACCGATAGGCTTCTTTTCTCCATGACCGACGTGAAGATTTCGTGTTTCTTGGAAACAATCGCTGTCATGGCAACCATCTGCTCTTGCTTGGACTCGAACGCGTCGACATAGTTCGCATGCGAAATTTGCTGTCTTACTACTGACTGCTTCACGCCTTTGGCAGTTTTCTTGATCTTTGCACTCGAATTCTCGGCAGGGAGAAACGAATAAAGTTTTGGACGCAAAAGAATCCACTCCTGGTAAATTCCACCAGCAGATTCATCTTTAACGCAGCCCAGCTTTCCTTTTAACTCTTCAGAGAAATGCGGATGGTCTCGAGAATAGTTGGATGTGTCAAGTATTTTTTCCTCTCTAAGCTTCGGGATTACCTCCGATGTTAAATCATGATTCTTGAAAGCTAGAAAAAATGAGTCAGTATCACCTCCGCAAAGCATCATGTCTCTGGAACCGTCTGAATGACAGAACAGCGGTCGGAGCCTGTCATATAGTAGGCTGTACATGGCCATCTTAGAGAGATCGAGAACTGCCTGGCCAACGAAAATGGCCTTGTCAAGCGTGACTTTATCTTTTTTGAGCTGAAAAATGCTCAACGACTCATTGATAATCGAGAATGCGGCACAGTTTGGTCGAGAGGCGCAAGTTTCTGCTTGAGTCTGGTTAGTGCAAATTCGAACATCGCATCTTTTTCGAACGTTCTCCATAGTTTTTCCAAAGAGAGAATTGTTTTTCAATTTGTAAAAATCCTTAGCAAACTCGGAAGTTGCCAAAGCTCTTTTTTCATTGTTGCTGGCAATGTACGGCGCGAAAATATTTTCCTGCTTGAACGAAATCATTTTTTTGACGCACTTGATCCGCATTCCGTGTTGCAGGTAAAATCTTAAAACGGTGCTGTGAACTACGTAAGAATCCTTGTCGGTACAGGTGAGTAGAAGCTTCTCCGTTGCTTGAAACTTAGCTTCAGCATTGCCAGTTCGCTGTTCAGCAATCTCTTTCCATAGTTCGGCCATGTACGGCGAGAATTGATCTGGCTGTGGTTTTGATTTTTCAGGTGCAAACGGTAACTCCTGAGTCGAATCGTGAATCTCAGCTGGGTATTCTAGATCGAGTTGAACAAGGTAGGCGATCTCGGCTTCTGGATTGAGTGACAGAAACCGATTGGAGTCCCAGAACTGGATTTCCTGTTCCGGTACCCACCTGAATTCCCTGCATGGAAGCGGAAGCGACAGGGCAAAGCCATACAAGTTGTTCATATCGATCGGCATGAGGCTTACACTCTCTTGCTGATCATCATAACCTGGCAAGCTAGGATTATTACCTTTGACGCAATGCACATTAATGAAGGACATGCCTCCTCGTATTCCCTTCTCAAACAGATGATACATGTCAGCATCAGTCAGCTGCTCTAGAACCACTCCAGTCGACTTTAGAGCTGAGTCGTAAGACAAACCAGGAGTAGTAAAGTAGTGTACCGGATCCAATCCGTCCTCTTTCAGACTGGCCTGTCGGAATGTCTCGAAAATGTCAGCCAGCTGCCTTACATCCATTTCAAGATAGGCGAGCATATAATCCTTCAAACTTTTGCATTGAAATGCCGCCCATGCCGCTCTTGCTCTATTGTAGTCGTCGTCGGAAATTCCCCTATCGGAAAGTCGATTAAAAAAAGCATCTTTAGGCGGCAAAACCGACTGCTCGAGAATCTCAAATCCTGTGAGGTAATCATATGGGAAATCCCTTTTTTTCGAAGTAGCTCTCTTGAAAGATGTGGTCTTGACTCAAGCATTTGCATTGTCAGCTTGCATTCAGCTTCGGGAAGATTAGCAAACAAATTGGACAAACTTCCCTTCAAAAAGCAGAGCGAGTCGATGAACTGAATTGTAAACATGATTGGCACAACTTTTCCGTTCTTTACGTAACTTGCAACGGGAATTCCGCCCTTAGTGACAAGTATCGCTCGGATGATTGCGGAACAACACTAAGTTTCCAATTTTTCATGCTCCCAAGCGCAGTGGAAAGTAGAAGATGAAGGTCGTAGCCGCCTAAGTTGTGAAAAACCAGGGGCAGAAACCGGCGTCGGAGCTGTGCTCGCAGGTTGCATTCTTGACATGCTGCACCTTTGTACTGTCCATTTAAATGATCGTGGTCAAAATGTTTATCTGTAGAACTTTTAAAGTTCTTCTTGCAGTAGTGACATACCTCAGCAGAATTGAAATCATCCATGACGGTCGCGGATGATCGGTCAGCCGGCTGGTGGCTATGCTTCTGGTTCCAGTGAAATATATCCTGAGCCAGGCTTTCAAGAGATTTGAGAAAACCAAGGATACACTCATCAGGGTCCGCATTGCAAAAGACCTTGTACATGTCTCCTTCTGGCCTAAGCGGAGGTCCTGTCATGCCTTCACGAGGCACTGCAAGAAAAGCTGCTGCACATGGTTCATGCTTTGAGATCAGGTTAGCAGGGTCTGTGTTCGCTCGCAAAATGGCTTCCAGGTCGGCATAGGCAACGAATGGTGGACTGACAGTGTTTTGACAGTTTGGAACTTTATTTCATTCTGTCCTGGAACTGGAAGCGTTTCTTTGACAGGATTTTCTGCAGTAATGCTGCATTCGTTCCTGTGCTCTTGAAGCCTCTCGTTGCTATAAAATGATGTTAAACATTTCGTGCACCACTTCCTCATGGCGGGACCATTACGACTGTTCATTAACCTGTCAAAATTAGTAATTGCACACCAGTGCTCCGATCCGTAGCTGTCTTTAACAGCAAAAGCATGAGGTGTCTTCGGTCATCTGACTCATGCTTGCGGCGACGGAGAAGAGTCACACTGCCCTGCTGCCAAGAGAACGCAGAAATGCAAATTCCTGGATTGTTAGACTCGACGCGATCGATATCAGCGACACTCACTGGCATGGAGATTTCTGCAAAGTCCAGCTCACGCAACCATTCATCGTAAGAGGATATTCTGTTGGGCGATTTCTGAACTTTCGGATCGGCGCTGTGCAGTGCAGCGAGACAGGCGTACAGGAAACAGTCTTTGCCTGTGCTCGGTGGATTGATAACAGCCTTTTTGTTCTTCAAACTGGCAGGAAGATTGAATCTAACGGCTCTGCCCTGGCGAAATCGAATTGGATTGTACCTGGCAAGGTTGATGTCTAGAAAATTAATTTGTTTAATTGTCCAGCCACTGCCGTTCGTATTAATCATACTACAGATCCTCTCCAACTCCTGCTCCTGCTCAATCAACCAGTTGTTTAAACGGCCTGCTTCACCACCTAGGTCTAGGGCTTGCATTTTACAGCTTATCCATCTGTCCTCTTCGGCAAGCATCTCCCCATCTCTTATTCGGACCATTCGAATATTCGCCTTTAGCTGAACTTTGTAATGATGTCTTGAAATTCTTTGCTGAACTGCCTCAATAATTTTGTCTCCAGCTTGGACAAAAAATTCTGACGGAAGCGTGTCTGGGTGACTCGATCTGAGCCTCAGTATTTCCAGTGATTGATCATAGGCTTGGGCAACTCTGCTGAAGCTGACTGTTGAACCTGGTTTGTGGTTTTAGGATAATATTTTTGTTTTTTGCTGCCAAAGATACTAAACTAAACGTCTGTACCCAAGCATACATGTACAACCCTACCGGTATAAAGTCTTTTATCTCCCCTTCTCCCATTCTTTGGACTAAAATTTTAGACTGCATAATATACATCGCATTGATAAGAAAATTTTTAAGTAAGTTGAAAAGGATAAATAAAGGCACTTACCTTGGTGTGCATCAGTCACCGACTCGCTGTTGGCTGCTGACTCGCTGCTGGCTGCTGACTCGCTGCTGGCTGCTGACTCGCTGCTGGCTGCTGACTCGCTGCTGGCTGCTGACTCGCTGCTGGCTGCCGACTCGCTGCTGGCTGCCGACTCGCTGCTGGCTGCCGACTCGCTGCTGGCTGCCGACTCGCTGCTGGCTGCTGACTCGCTGCTGACGTCATGGTCCACCCAAGGGTGGTCATACTCGATCCACGAGTGGTCATCCTCCATCCACGAGTAGCCATTCTCCATCCATGAGTGGTCATTCTCCATCCATCAGTGGTCATTCTCCATCCATGAGTGGTCATTCTCCATCCATGAGTGGTCATTCTCCATCCATGAATGGTCATTCTCCATCCATGAGTGGTCATTCTCCTGCTCCATCCAGGAGTGCTCAACCATAGAAAAGGCAAGCAGTTAAAAGCTGACAGTGTTTACTGGCTGCAACTGAGTGTCATAAGCAACTGGGAGTGAATATTGGAAATCTTTTTCGTAAGTCTTTATTGCTGCAATACTGGTACAATATCCACACTTACAAGCTAGTAGATGCTGGTTATATTTTTTTGGTTCTCCCTTAAGCTAGCTCTCTGCATGCATATTCTATTGATCCCTATTCGTAAAAGTTCGTTTCTATTTGCCTCCTACGCAGACTCAATCGGTAAAAAATGCAAAATGAAGCCAATAGTTAATTAACAAACCAATCACCGAGTGGAAAAATGCTGACATTATATATATATTTTTAAAAAAAATTATCGAATTCACATGGTGCAATCATAGTCAATAAACAATGCATGGAACAATGAATTACAAATACAGACGAGAGTTTAGAAGCAGAAATATAGCTGAAAAGTTCAATAATTAAAGAATGAGGAAACACCGCGTCAAAGCAGTAGAAAGAAAATTATACCTAATCAATCGCACCAAGCATACGAAACATCACCAATTTATTGAAAGTATGTTATGTTGATTTTAATTTGTTAAATTCAACTGTATAATGTTTCACCTACTTTTCAAATATTTTTTTTTACCTCGGATACCAAAAAAATATTGGTTGCCACTACGAGCTACGAGCTTTTTTTAAAACTAATTTGGAAATGAAAACTGAAAACTTATAAGCAAGATTCCTAGAAGCGAATACAGAGTTATGAGATGATCAAATCATTAATTAATGTACCTACTTTCAACTTTAAAAAGCTAGTTGAAATAAAGTTTTAGCAATAATTGCAATAAATGGGTAGATTTCTCACTCCACACAGAAAGCAAAAAAGTACAAAAATTGCTTAGTCACAGCGGCACAATTCTAATACGATTTTCGAAAATCGTTACCTCGTACCCAGCCCCGCCGACAGGAGGCAGAAAGAAGGCAACTCCAGCTGGCACGGGTGGAGTTTCGGATTGAGAAGCTGGAATTGTAGAGGCTGCAGCTGGGGCGGCTGGAGCAGCTGGGGCAGCCAGAGCAGCTGGGGCGGCTGGAGCAGCTGGGGCGGCCAGAGCAGCTGGGGCGGCCAGAGCAGCTGGGGCGGCCAGAGCAGCTGGGGCGGCTGGAGCAGCTGGGGCGGCCAGAGCAGCTGGGGCGGCCAGAGCAGCTGGGGCGGCCAGAGCAGCTGGGGCGGCCAGAGCAGCTGGGGCGGCCAGAGCAGCTGGGGCGGCCAGAGCAGCTGGGGCGGCCAGAGCAGCTGGGGCGGCCAGAGCAGCTGGGGCGGCCAGAGCAGCTGGGGCGGCCAGAGCAGCTGGGGCGGCCAGAGCAGCTGGGGCGGCCAGAGCAGCTGGGGCGGCCAGAGCAGCTGGGGCGGCCAGAGCAGCTGGGGCGGCCAGAGCAGCTGGGGCGGCCAGAGCAGCTGGGGCGGCTGGAGCTGCAGGTGGCACAATTGCATTATGCGACTCATTGTCGCTGCCCTCCTCTTCTAGGATTTCCATTTCGTGGTCGTCTTCAATTAGATGAAGTTGTTTTCCAGCAATCACCGGAACCGAAGAGACAGGTTGCTGCTGCTGCTGACCAGCGTTGAATTCCCTGAGGAACTGATCCAGGACATCTTCCTCTATGAAGTTTATGACAGCAGCAGCCTCGACTCCAGCAGCCTCGACTCCAGCAGCCTCGACTCCAGCGGCCTCAACTCCAGCAGCCTCGACTCCAGCAGCCTCGACTCCAGCAGCCTCGACTCCAGCAGCCTCGACTCCAGCAGCCTCGACTCCAGCAGCCTCGACTCCAGCAGCCTCGACTCCAGCAGCCTCGACTCCAGCAGACAGCTCAACTTCAAATTCTGCAGCTGCTGAAGACCCGCTTGGCCTCATCCTCTTCAATGTAGAGTCAATTACTTGACTCAAGTGAGCTGATAGCAGACTCCTGCTGGCTCCTTTTTTCTGCTGGATCTTCTTTTCTCTCTCGTTGCTCTTTTTGATGGCGCGGATTACTTTCCAGCGGTTACTTTCTTGCTTTTTCTTGTCATCGCTGACGATCCTGTGTCCTCGATGATATGCTGGAATTTTTCCCTCCTGCAGAGCTTCGACGGTGCCGCACTGGTCGCATGCCAACCAGCATGAGACCAGACAGTTCTCATTCTCGTTGTGTCTTGGGGACACGCCTCCAAGCAGGCACACTTCGCAGCTTATACAGACCTCATAGAGGTCTCTATGACAACTTTTAAAAGTTTTCATTTTGAAAGAGAAAGAGTTGTTTTTTAGAAGTAGTAAGGTTTTTAAAAATCATTTTATACAATTCTGTTTTTGTCTATTTGTTTCACAGCACCCATGGAACATCTTTTAGGGAGAAAAAAAGTACGAAGCAATCCATTCAACTTTTCTTGTTCCATAGACACCTGTAGATGAAAAAAATGAAAAACAGAAAAAAATTTGCGATAGCTTCATGTTTTATTGCACCTTTTGAATTTTCATGTACTTTTAATTGGCAAAACAGGAAGACATTCCATAAAAACTGCCATTTCAGCTTGCAGGTCATCAGCGTATTAAATTCAGCTACCTGCTTAACTTAAACTATCAGGCCGATAAAAAAACTTATATGCAGTGCATTAGGCTACTTTAAATAGTGTTTTTTAAATAAGTTTTTACCATAAACAAATATTATAGATAGCTTAAAGACACATTTTTTCTATCTGCTATTGCAAACAAAAAAAGACTTAGAAAAAGAAAATGTTCTTACTATTAAAGCAGGTCACAAATGCCGCGAGCAGTACGCAACAGTGCACTTCAGCAGCTGTTGTGCATACTGAGGATTTGTAGGACTAACTTTGTAGCTGCGGCACCACAGGCTGTTGAAATCGCGATGCACAGCTTCGCCAGCTTGCTCAGACCAAAAGCCTAGTCCATGTCGGGCTTCCCTGTTGTCAGCGCTTGAGAGGAAAGGCACCACGTGGTCAATCAGCGCGTGCACCTTCGGCGTGGTGCTAATACCGAGATCCGCGTAAGCCTGAGCAAAGTGAGCCACGGCGGTCTCGAAGCCATCGCGCAGTTCAAGGCTGAAGCAGGTTCTCTTTACCTCTCGAAAGCACCGCAGAGCAAACACAACGGGCATTCCCAGGCAAGCATCGCAGTCTCGGACCATCTGCTCCAACTGATCTACTGACTCCAGCACCTTTGCGCAGTCATTGCCGTTTATCTGCCTGCCATGCTGAGGCTGTCGCTGAACTCCCAGTCGAGCAAGCCAGTCATCAATGCGCACCGAACAGTCATTTGTCGCTTGGAGTCGCGTGTCCAGTTCTTCCAGCAGCCGGTTGGTAATTCCCAGCATCAGGTGCAGTTCCATTGGAGGCACGATCGTTAGAACCTCGGTGTCGTCAGGCAGATCTGTTAGTGGATCATGCACACAATTCTTGAAGTTGGCAGCTCCAAGCTGCAAACTGCCCCGATGCTGCCGAGCTGCCTGCTGATACTGGGCTGCATTTCTTCGAATGGCACCGAGCGTCCGCAGCTGGATGTCACGATGCGCATCACCAAAAAGGTTCCGCCTGCACTCGCACCAAGGACACGGATGCAAGCTGCTGCATGCCTGAAGCCCAAGGAAGATGTTGGCCATCTTCATGTCCATCGAGCAGTAATATCGGACGCCTTTCATATTCAAAAGATCCAGCATGGTCTTAAGGTTGGCATACGTTTCTTTCACTCCTTGAACAATTCCTAGTAGCATGAGTCTCTTGACACCTCCTTCGGCAAAGTGGCTTGAGCAGACATCGGCAGCCTGAGTCTCGAAGTCACTTGCATCAGTTGATGTGTCAACTATGAGGCTGAGACAGATTTTCAGAAAATCACCACCACTGTCCATTCCAACTTTTGCAACGAACTCAGAACCAAAAGGCGCCCTCCGGTGTTGCAGCATGTAATCAATGAGACCTGCTGGGTCCCTGCAGAATACGACGGAGCAGCGCTTCTTCTGACCGCCGCTGATCTCAAACTCTGCATCGGTCACCGAAAAATACTCGCTGAGGCTGCTGTCCAGCTGCTGCAACTTCGACTCCAGGCCTGCTTCAATTGACTTCCGCCCTTTCCACTTACGGAAGAATTGCGCTGCAGTCCTCGTTTGCCGTCTGCTTAGACTCAGCGCCTGCTGAAAGCAGCTCATTTCAGATGCTGAGATCGGCGAATCGTAAAAAGCAGCCGAGTTTTTAGCTTGTGATGGGGCTAGGAGACTGAGTGTTAGATTACGCCCACGAGTTGCCAGTTGAATTGGAGCAGCACCGTGCGCATCGACAGCTTTTCTTTTGATTACTTTGGCTGCGTGCATCTCAGCCCCTCGCTGGTCCACAGAGTACTCTGTGCACAGGTTTTCCCTGCGTTGAGTGATGGTACAGCAGTGACTGACTCCTCGCCGGAGGATGCAAAGGCAGCGTCGGCAGATTTTAGCTGGCAAAGCTACAGGCAGCTGGTCGTTGGATTTCTTCGGCCGGCCAATCGGGTGAGCCGGAACTTTGGCAGAGCCAAGCCCCTGACCAATCGGAGTCATCCGGGCGACTTCACACAGATCACAATGGCACAGGGGATTCTGTCGTGTGACTGCTGTCTGCTTCACTTTTGAGAAGTCATATGGTTGGGGCAGAGCATCCACTGGCTTTCTACCACTGTCGACATCAAGAAGAAGTTTGCGACACCGAGCGCACAAAGATGCTGGAAGACTTTCATCAGTGATGTCAATATCTTCGATAAAATTTCGATTGATGCGTTGTAGATTTGCGTCACGAATAGGTTCATGAGATGCTCCTTTTTTAAAGCAGATCAGGCATACTTTCAATCGATTCTCCGAATGAGTTAAAGCCGTTGAAGGCATTGCAGAGCTATCAAAAGTGCTATAAAACTGATGATAGAATATAACTTTATTTGAAGTTTGTTGGCGTTGTTTTATGCTAGGATAGAGTGGATTTTCCTATCACTGTGAGATGTTTACTGAGTTTGTAGTGCATGATTGTACATTTTCATTGAACCTTATAGTTGGCCTGCTTGCGGGCATGAAATTTTCAGACGAGTGCAGCATTGTAAATGTCTGGTGGATGTACATCTGTTAAGTTAAAAACTGGCCGCCTAAAGTTAAGCAATCGATTGGTTGATTTCATTCAGCTTAGCTGCGTGTACAACGATTTGGCCAATCAAATGCTATCGATTATGTGAGCCAGAAATAAAGGTTTAGTTACTCTGTAGATCATTGAATACTCAAATCAATCTAGACTTTGTGCAAGACTAGTGGTACTTTAATTTGAACAGTGTGTGACTCGCAGAGATACTAGCTTCAATGTAAACAAGTCTTTAGTTATTTATTTGGCTGTATGGGATAGAAAGGTAGCTGAATTTATTTCGCTAATGACCTGTAAGCTGAAATGGCAGTTTTTATGGAATGTCTTCCTGTTTTGCCAATTAAAAGTACATGAAAATTCAAAAAGTGCAATAAAACATGAAGCTATCGCAAATTTTTTTCTGTTTTTCATTTTTTTCATCTACAGGTGTCTATGGAACAAGAAAAGTTGAATGGATTGCTTCGTACTTTTTTTCTCCCTAAAAGATGTTCCATGGGTGCTGTGGTTTATTTGTACTTGCGTGGCTGCTTATATAGTAATTTGTACATGCATGCCCTCTCCTTATCATATCGTATATGAACATCCAGCCATGCTCAGGTAATAATTACTTTACCGTTATAGAGGCCACTGGCTGTAATTAGGTCGAAGTGCAGTCCGGAAAAATTGCCAACGAGGAGCGAAGCGAGCGAAGCGAGCGTAGCTCCTCGTTGGCAATTTTTTCGGACAAACGAGACCGAGATAAGATGTCCCGGAGACTCCCCCAACGTAAAATCAACGTTTTAGAAAATAAAATTGATGCAGAGTTAAAACCACTTGAGATGAAACCATGTGTGACCCCTCTATGGACGTAAAACATTTAGGGCTACAAGATGTGTGACGTGAAAGTTCCATAGCAACGCGTCTTGGTTGCCATGGCAACAAAAAAGTGACTTTTTTTAGACCCGTCCAAATCTTGAATCTCAAAAAATAAGGATTCACAATATGGAGTCAAAAATTGATTGAACCCAACTTTTGGCGAATTTTCAGACCTTCAAGACACTGATTGGTTATTTTCCGCTAAATGCTTACCTTGATAGGTAATTCTGTAAAAGTGTGTTTTTTAAGTGTCAAAAAATGCGCATTTTTATCAACTTTCAACTGACGCAGCTCAAAGGTCGCGCGTCAGCGCGACCTTTGAGCTGCGTCATTCTAACAATGGCACCTGGGACTCTTACATGACGCACGACTTTAACCAAGATACTCACTTTAACTGTACATTCGCACCTGTTAATTACATTCGAATATTCGACGGGTAGGTATTCGAACCGAAATAAAGGAAATTCAACCTTGTTGCGAGACTCTAAAAAGTACATGAATGCGGTCATTTAGGTAAGATCTACATGTTTATAATACATTTTGAGCCGTTTCGTTGCACTGACTCTGAGCCATACACTGCTAAAGTCGATAAACGTGATTTAGGCTATTTTTATGTATTTTTCATGATACAAATGTACAAAAAATAAGAAACGACGACATGCTAGGAAAATCAGACTTTTTAGGCAAGGTGCACAACTAAATTGCGCACAATATGTATATTTTGAAATTTCGTCTTAGTTTATTGAAGTCGCTGCCGGTACAGAAATGTACTTTAACGACGGTACGGGGGCTTGCATATCGAACATACTTTTTAGCCTGTAACTTTTGAGCGGATTACCGGAGCGCGACGCGCTTGGTGTCATTGAACTACATTTTAGATGTACTTTAATTTGAATGTATGTTCGCTGTCATTGCACGATGCGTTGTACACCTCAGGTCAGGTCACGTGACTTGCTGGAAATGAAATAATGACTTTGTACCTATACTAAGGATAGGTGAAGCGTAAGAATGAACCAAAATTTGTACTTATTAGAAACACCTAGATGACTACTGTCAGAAAAAATGATATTCACGTCTGTCAGTTGCAAAATTTTGTTATAATTGACTTTTAAAATCGAAAAACGTGATTTTGTGCAAAAACAACCTATATGAGCACACATAGGGTGAAAAATTTATTGATTTTCGCTATGAGGTTCTTAGCTTCCAAGAGCACTATTGTGCCCAGTAAACACGTACAGATGACTGCTATCTTCGTTAGTGTGCGAAAATTCGTATTTTTACGCTAATAACATTTACCGAATTACGAGGTTCCGGTGTTATGCGTTTTTTTGCTATATTTCACGCTGCCATTTATTAACGATGCTACGCCAGGCCTTCAGTGTGGTGTCAATAGTTAGCATTTAAAAAGTGCTTTAATTTGAGTGTATGTTCGCTGGCATTGCACGATGCGTTGTACACCTCAGGCCAGGTCACGTGACTTGCTGGAAATGAAATAATGACTTTGTACCTATACTAAGGATAGGTGAAGCATAAGAATGACCCATATTAGTACTTATTAGAAACATCTAGATGAATACTCTCAGAAAAAGTGACATTCACGTCTGTCAGTTGCAAAAAAAATTTTTAATTGACTCTCAAAATCGAAAAACGTGATTTTGTGCAAAAACAACCCATTTGAGCACTACATAGGGCGGAAAATATATTAATTTTCGCTATGAGGTTCTTAGCTTCCAAGAGCACTATTGTGCCCAGTAAACACGTACAGATGACTGCCATCTTCGTTAGTGTGCGAAAATTCGTATTTTGACGCTATTAACATTTTACCGAATTACGAGGTTCCGGTACTATGCGTTTTTTTGCTATATTTCACGCTGCCATTTATTAACTATCCTACGCCAGGCCTTCAGTGTAGTGTCAATAAATAGCATTTAGCAAGTGCTTTAAGATGACATCATGCGCATTGCGTTGCGTAAAAGTGTGGGTCCACAGTTTCGTAACAAGTTAAAATGACCTGATTTCGCAAAAATCTTTAAAACAAAAAATACCAAATAGGTAACTAAAAAGCCTTTTGAAACTGAATAAAAAATGCACATAAAAGTGCTATTTTGTAACGTAAAAAGTCTTGCGTCCTGCAAAAATCTTCTATGGTGACTTTTTGGAGCCGTGAAGTGTAAAAACGTGCGCATTTTTAAAGCTGTTGAACTTACTTTTTGAGGTATATTTTGAAAATAGGCATTTTATAAATTGTATAACAAAATTTAATTGAAGAAAGCAATAAGGTAAAATAGAATTCGAAATTATTTAATTTTGAAATAATTAAACTGTACATTTCAGTCGTTCTGTTCCTTATAATTTCTACAAAAATTTAAATTTAAATCGGTTATGTTAACAGTAGTTTATTGCTGTAGGACAAATTTGACCCCAAATTTTCAAAGCAACTTATCTAAGCAAACGCTATCTAAATCTGAAATATTTTCAAGCTTCAATCTGTAGCTATAATATTCGGTTTTGTTACGCTATTTATTCGTATCCTACTACATTATATATAATTATTGTACAATATATTATATTCTACAAGTACAAGTTTTAATTGTAATATATTCAATTGTTATCAGTTTTACACTGTAAGTGTAAGCTTCAAATTTTATTTGAAATATAACTGAAGTATAGTACTTTAATATTATTTTATAGCTAATTAATTGTATTCTGCCAAATATTTACGTTTTTTTTCTCTGCTTTGCTTTTTGCTCCATATTTTTATAAATTATAGTCATATTTACATATATCTTTTAAAAGTACTCATCCTTTCACATTTTATTTTGTAGTTATCAGTCAAATTTAACTTGAATTTTCCTTTTGTTTGCATAATTTTGACTTAAGACTTTAGTTTTGAAGTAAGTATTCTTTTTATTTCTTCATATGTTTAGCATAGTACAAATATCTGTAGTACTCTGCTTAATGGTAGAAGTTTGTGGACACTTTTTATAAATTCTGCTCAATTTATTATAAATTTAGCATTTTTGCTAGACAATATATACATGCCAATGCTCCTTATATCAAGCAATGCTTGAAAGTGCTAGACACTTAGTTTATGGTGAATTTTTACCAAGGGATGTTTTTTTGCTGATATAGAATTCCTAGAAGCATGTACAAAAACATGGAATATGCCTGAAAAAACTCTAGAAAATATGCACTAAATCCAAGAAAAAATGTTGAAAGCACAAAAACTACATGGCACACACCGCCTATATGCCAGTATATTATGCTGCAGCATATTAATCCACAATCCAGTAGCAGTGCTAGTGTTCGTAGTTTAACTAAATTTGCCACCAGAAAAGAGTTGAGTTAACTTGGTAAAGAGTAGCATGTTTTCTGTGTTTAGCTAATTAGTTTCTTTATCATTCTGAAATATTTACTAACATGTTTATTTAGACAGGATGGGCAACGACAAAAACAGCATCAAGGACAACACTAGCATTAACAAGGATACAAGTGCTTCTTCTGTTGCTGCCAATAGTAAGTTTTGTACATTTGTTGCAACTTGCAGGTGATAGGTGCTACTTTCAGGAATAGTTTCAAAGCAATCCTACCTTTATTATTAATATTCACACCTTAGGAAACCAGCTTTTACTAGCATTCTTGGCTGCCCATTTGGGCAACAGACAAACTAAAAAGTTCCTGCACTACACAATTTATTTACCAAACAATAAATCTCAATTGTTCACACTATAACTCACACTGAATAGTTCACAGGTAATTCTGTAAAAAAGTGTTTTTCAGATGTCTAAAAATGTGAATTTTTCAAACTCTTAACTGACGCAGCTCAAATCAATAGTTCACACTCAATAGTTTAGATTGAATAGTTTCGCCTGAATAGTTTTGACAGACAGAATAATTTCAACTGAATAGTTACAACTGAATAGTTTAGACTTAATAATCTTGACTGAGTAGTTTTGACTGAATAGTGTGAACTCAATAGTTTCGACTGAGTAGTTTCGACTGAATAGTTTGACAAAGGGAATAAATTCAATTGGAATCTGACCTTGTTTGACAGATCATTAAAATAATTATAGAAACTCTATTTTCGAATGTTTAACACCCTTAGAATTTGAGCAGATTTAAGAAATTTTGACCACTGTATAATCAGTGCAAAATCTGCAATAGTTTAGAAAAAACGCTATCAAAATTGATCAAGAATGGCACGCTCTAGAGCGAAATAGATGGACAGACATATATATATATATATATATATAGGTAGATTTATAAATTTCTTTTTTACTGTGACTTTAAACAGGTGCGAAAAAGTGCGGACGGCCGAAGAAGAAAAACTGGAGCCGCTCCAAGAATAATATTAAAGTTGCTGCTGTCGGTGATTTAACTGCTGGCGAAGAACAGATTCAAGAGCCAGATGTACAACCGGAAGCTGCTGCTGCCTCTTCTATTGCCGCTGCTGGGACTAAAGCTGGTGCTTCTGCTGATGCTGCTGCTAAAACTGAGTCTGTGATTAAGCTGGACGAGGCTGGTCTGGCTGCCCTGCTAGCTGAACATGATGCTGCTCTGGCCGACGCTCTGGCTGCTTCGGAATACCCCGTGGTCGAAGGTGATGCTGAAGTGCCCAATTCTGGTGCTGCTTACAATGAGCAACTTATAGGCTACTTGAGTGCTGGTGAGAGTTTTATTTTTTATTGAATTTCTATGCATAGTACAAGTTAATTTTCTTTCTTACATCTGACTTTGCTTGCGAATATTGAAAATTAGATTTTAGTGTTTACGACTTGTGCAAAATACAATTAATGCTCAATTCCTTAAAATTATCATACCTCACTGTTTAAGAGTTGTATTCTTTTACAGATGAAACAGGTGCTACTGCAATGGATTTTGCCGAAGGTCATGTAACTGCTGCTGTACAAGTCCAACCTGTATGGGTTCCTTTTTCTTCGTGTCGCGTTGAGAATGTACGAGGTGACGGCAACTGTTTTTTCACGGCCATATTGAGACAATTACAAGAACTGCCAGGTTTTTCCGCCTATCAATCGCTAAGCGTAGAAGATTTTCGAGATGCGGTTGCTGCAGAATTCGAGCAATGGGTGCATCGCGATGTCAATAATCAGGAAAGAATTATGCAAACAGGACTGAATTGGGAAAAAGTGCGCGACGATACAAGGCGTCCCCGTATGTACGTGCCATGCGGAGTTCCAGAACTAATTGGTGAACTGTTGCGGCTAGAAGTGTTTATTTATCAGTCAAACATGCTTAATCTAGCGCGGCCTGGCCATTATTCCCGACCGAATATTGGAGAACGTTTGGCTACTATTCGATTGTTGTTTAATCCTGGTAGTCAACACTACGAAATCGTTCGTGTCAATGATTTGGAAGTTAATGAAGCAAGCTCAGTTCGGCCGACTGGCCAAGGAGATTTGAGCGCCAAGAATGTGGAAATGCCCCCTCTCAACGAGAATGTTCATGTTGTCGAAGATCCTGTTGTAATGATGCCACCTCCAGCTCCACCAATGACGCCTTTTGAAAAGGTTGCAGACTGGACCCGAGTTCAAAGTAGGCATTGGAAGGGACGTTGTAGAAATCAAGCAAAGTCCTTGGAAAATAATACGAGTTTGTTTGCGCATCCGAATTCATATGAAGTGCTTCGGGATCGGAACAACTCTGTCTGGAATTGGAATGTCGATCTTGACGCGGAGGATAGCGCAGAGTCAGTTGAAATTGAGCATGTGTCAGAGTCAGTTAAAAGTGATCGTGTGTCAGAGTCCGTGCCATCAAATGTTCCGCGGCGCAGTCGGCGTAAAAAGGATGTTGGGAAGGCAAGTTGCGCTACGCGTCGGAGTAGTCGACTGAGCGCTAAAGCAAACACATTAGAGTCTGTGTCTGTTGCAGCCTCTAGTGTATCTGGTCAGAGCTTATTGAGAAGAAGCAGTCGCACTCGGAGAGCACCATGTTGCAGTTGCATCGGTTGTGGCGACTCAGTTTCGGCGGTTTCAAGCGTTTCTTGCCATTTGGAAAAAGGAAGAGGTCGAGAAAAGAAGAGCGACGTTGTACCAAGTGCTCCTACTCGTCGCAGCGAGCGTTTGAAAAACCAGCAGCAAGTGGTCAACTATGCAAATTCTTTACCACGGAAACAGAGATTGACAAACGCAGAAAATCATATCTGCGAACCCGTTCGATCGTCGCCTAGGAAGACGGCACCTTTGCAGCAGGAGCAGCAAGATAAACGTCAGTCTGATAATATTCCAGCTACTTCTACGTATTCATCACCACGAAAGACACGTGCTACTCAGGAGAAGCCTGATGAAGCGATCCGTTCGTCACCCAGAAAGCGGCCTACAATGGAGCAGCAGCCAGCTAAAGAAAATGTTCCGCAGAGCAGCACTTCAGAAGAGAGCGCTCAAGATGCTCCAATTGTTGAAGATGAAATCGGAGATCCTAATCTGCCAAAGTGCCTTCGCAATCCGTTCACAGACCAGTTCAAAAAGATGAGGCAAGACTTTTTCAATGAAAACATAACAAAAGTATCACATTTGAAACAGTGCTACGTGTGTAGGGAAAAGTTTCCTGGAAAATATTTTAGCATCGATTCTGAAGACATGTGCGATCGTTGTTTCAGAGATGACAATGAGCCGAAATCGTTTAGCCAAGAAAACAATGCGATTCCGATGTTGGAGCAGCCAGAAGATTTGCAAGATTTGAGTGTAGCAGAGCAAATGTTGATTTCGCCAGTTTTGTCGGTTATTGTTGTGGTACAAATTTTTCCCCAAAAGCAAACAAAATCGAGAGGACACGGAATCATGTTGCCTCAAGATCAGTCGCACGTTTTGCGAGAGCTGCCAAGACGATCTCTGCCAGTTGTTTTAATGTACGACGAAAGAGCCCGTGTTCAGCCTGGAGAAGCGCAAAGCGGCACAATGAACAATTTGCGAGTTCGACGCGACAAAGTGACTAATGCGATGCGCTATTTAATGGCAAACAACAAGTACTTTAGACAGTATCAGGTTTCAATGAATAATGATGCGTTGCTACATCTGCCTGAAGATGGTTATGCTCATCAAGTAGAAGGTATGATTGTCGAAATGCAGTCTGACAATGAAGTGAATTTCGAGGCGGCACAGCAAGAAGGCGGCTCAGCCAGAGCTGAGCGATTGCAGCAACAAGTAGAAAAAAATGCGGACGAGACGAACGAGCTCGAGGAAACAATTAGTTCGCTGTTGGAGACTCCTTTGCGTCGATTGGAATCGGCAGTACGAGACAAATTTTTGAGTGAAAAATTGAAATGGCCAGCAAGAAGCAACGAGCCGGTAAACGAATTTCAGGATGAAGGATATTTTACATTGGCTTATCCTCATCTCTTTCCGGATGGAGCAGGAGATTATAGTACGCCACGTAATTTTGGACTAAGTTTGGGCGACTATGCAAAGCATTTGATGCAATTCCGGTGTCCAAGATTTCGTACCGATTTGCGGTTTAAATTTTACATTGAAAATATGGTGATGCGTTGGAGGGCGCTGGAAGTTGGTCGCGTGTTTGTACACGACAACAAGTATGCTGGATTAAGTGCCAAGGAAATGATTGAAGCACTAAATGACCCGGCAGTATTGGCTAGCGTGTCAGTTCGAGCATCAGATTTGCGAGGCACAAGCGCTTATTGGCAGAGTAAAGGACGGCAATTGGAAGCCATGATTCGAACGCTTGGTGTTCCTCATTTTTTCGTGACACTATCGGCAGCAGATGTACATTGGCCAGAGTTGCAGCATGCCTGGGGAATCGATGCAGAGCAATATGAAAGCAATGTAGAACTAAGAGCAGAAATGTTGTCAAAGTTGCAAAAAGATCCCGGAATGGCAGACACTGTGTTTTGGTTGCGATTTGAAACATGTTTGAAACGTTTTTTGGTCGAGCACTGGAAAGTAAACGATTATTGGTTTCGCATAGAATATCAGAGTCGCGGAAGTCCACACGTTCACGGTTGCATTTGGATGCCAGATGGTGTTGATGTGACATCGAATACATTGAATGCAGAAGAATTGACGAGCTTTGTTGACAAGTACATCTGTAGTTGGAATTTGGCCATGGACGAATCGGATTATGGAAATCAAGTTTTGAATGGCAGTTTAGCAGGTCAAGGTCATCCAGCTCAACTGAAACCGGAAGAGATTGAAAATGACAAGCAAGATTTGCAGTTAATTTCGCATTTGACAGAGAGGCACACTATTTGCAGTAAAAGTGCTTGCGAACAGTAAAAGGCAAACAAGAGTGCCGATTCAAGTATCCGCGCGAGCCGCAGGAAAAGACTGTTGCAAAGCGAGTATCCCGTTTAAATTGGCAAGTTGAGACGCAGCGCAACGACGAGCGAATGATTTCTCACAGTCCGCAGTTGCTGTGCATGTGGAGAGCCAATGTCGATGTTCAAATGATTTCGTCCGTGAAGAATTTGATTCGCTATTTGATCAAGTATGCGACAAAAAGCGAAAAGGAGTCGGATTATATGGCGGAGCTGACAAAGCGTCTTCATAAGGAGTTGGAAGATAATGCAGAACAGAATGCCGATAACAATTTTCAGCGTAGCAACACTGCAAGGCGTGTTGTACAACAACACTTGATGGCGCAAGTTGGAGCGCGTGATTATTCGGCGCAAGAGGCAATGCATTTGCTATTGCAGACGTCAATGTACAAGGGTTCGCGAGAATTTGTTTTTGTTCAGACTGGCGAAACCCGCGCAGTGGAGGAAAAGGGTGTTTGCAGGAATAGTTGCGACAAGTATTCAAAGCGTGCAAAGAATTTGGAAAATGTAACAATGTTTCGTTTCTTTTCCGACTACTGTCTCAGCCCTAATGGGAGGTGCACAAAAAGGCCGAAACAAGTAGTTTTGCTAATCAGTCCATTTTTTCGACCGAATGAGCAATCAGACGAAAGACGCGAAGGCTATTATCGGCAGCAGGTTTTGTTGTACAGTTGTTGGCGAAATGAGCGAGAAGCCAAAGGTTTGCACACAAGCTGGCAGCAAGCGTACGAAGCCATGCCTGCTGAGAATCGATGCGAGCTGCAGCTGCCCAATTTGGACGATTTGCGCAACGACGAAGCTGACGAAGAAGTCGAAGCAGTTGCGGAGCTACCCGAAATGACCAACGCAAATGCGCAATCTGCTGCTCAGCCAACTTATGAGCACGAAGAGCAAGAAGATTGGATGGTTGCAGTGGGGGCACTTCATCGCGAGAGAAATCTATTGGCCTGTCCAGAAGATCAATTGCCAAAGCCGCCAGAAAATTTTGACTGGAGCGCAGCTAGTGGCGGCCAGTTTCAACGGTTGGAGAAGCAAAGGCGTTTTTAAGTAGCGACCCTAAAACTTGGCGCAAGAGAGGTCGCTGACATGCCGATAAACAGTGTTGAATCGCTTAATGTTCGGCAGCGAGAAATCTACAACCTAATGAAAGTCATTTGCAGCTTTC
>NIVC01005163.1:0-24128 GCA_002269645.1 Macrostomum lignano | reverse complement strand
CTATCAAAATTGTGCATGCTTCGATCGTATTTTCAGAAGCAGTCAACATCCTAAACTGACTTGTCACATGGACTCAATGGGATGATAGAAATTGCGCTACTGGATTTTGCGCGACCTTGCTTTGGCACATCTGTTCCTGCAGTGCATAATCCAGTTGCACGAAAGCCAGGTCTCGCGAAATCCAGTAGCCCGATTTCTATCATCCCGACTCCATGAATGGCAACAATGCTATAAGTAGTATTTTCTTACACTACTGTAAGTAAAAATTGCAGCATCATTAATTAACCAAATAATTTCGAAATAAATTGCATGCGGAAGAGCCCCCCGGGCTGACCCGCTGGGCCATTCGGCCGAAATTGTTCGACAACAAGTAGTATTTTCTGCTGTCAAGGTCAAGCCTTTAGCACAGACTGCAATTATTTGTATGATTTTGCACTTCTTTTTGTTGCAGGCTCTGAGTTCTCAGCTAACCAGAACTTGAAATTTTGTTTTTAAGTCATTCAGACTCGGACCTTGGGTCGGGATCCCGGGATTTCTGAAACTTTTAAATGGATCCCAGGATTTCAAAAGCACCGGGATTCGGATTTTGAATCCCGGGATTTCAACAGCATCGGGATTTCTGAACTATTCAATCCAGGATTGTAAAATGTCGGGATTTTGGAATCCCTATAATATAAACAATTTTAGTCTGGTATAAAAAAATTATTTTACATTGGCGACGTTGGCGTAAAATTAAAAAAAACATGAATTTTCATTCTGGCGTATGCCTGCCATGATCCAGACTAGGGGCCTATGGCAACTCATCCAAACCAGATGGGTGAAATGGCTGCTAGCCAAGGTAAGTTGCAAAATCAAAAACAAAAAAAATGAAAAATTGGGGAAAAAAGAAAAAAGAAGAGAAAAGGAAAAGAAAGGAGGGAGAAGAGAGAGAATGGAAAGAGGAAAAAAAGAGAAAGAGAAGAAAAGATCGAAAAAGGCAAGAAAAGTCATATACAAAATGAAAATCAAGTCGCAATTGGGAAGAACTAAGTTGCAATTGGGAGGAACTAAGTTACAATTGGAAGAAACTAAGTTGCAAATCTGGACAAAACTATGTCACACCAGACAGGTGAAATTTTGAAGTTGGGCATGAATGGGCGTACATGTAAGCCCCCCTAACCCTCTGGAGTCTGGCAAGGCCAATGTTTTAGCAGCAAAGAGGAAGTCAATGAGGCTTATCACGAAAGAATGGCCGCCACAACAAAAAGTGGCATCAGTGCTAACATTGATAGGCCTAGACTTATGCGGCAATAGAAAAAATGCCTTGCGGCTTGTAAAAGCAAAAAAATATTTAAAAATAACTTACAAGCATCCTCGCAAGTAAGTAAGGTAGGGGCCGATTATAATATCAACTGAAAGTTACTTATCAACAAGGGTAAGAATAACGAAAGAGTATGCAGCTCAAAAACAAAAAATTAGACCGGACCTTAAAATAATAGGTTGGTTAGACGTAGACGTAATTATTTGTAGTTTTTTTCAGGACTTCAGTCTTTACTCGTTCTGCATGAAATTGTATTTTTATTTTCTGCAAGTTAAAAAAACTAAATTTCCAAGATATACAAAGTAAACATCAGGTAAAACAAAAAACTAAATGTCTGTTATTTCAGGCTCGGTTTCTTTAATTTTAAAATAATAATTCACTTTAAAAGCCTAGCAGTAACTAAAAATTATTTTGGAGGTGTTAATAATTCATAACAAATTTTCTTAGAAATACATGCATTTAGACTTAATTAAAATATACTGTCTGGGTCTGACAAAGTTATTGAAAAAGTTAATGTGTCAATATGAAAATGGACGCAAGATTACTGTACGCAGTACACTTTGCTAGAATTTGTTCATTCTGCTAGAATTAATTTAAACTTTGCTAGAATTTTTTTATTAGTAGGCCTACAACTCATGTTTTAATGTTGACATTAGGCCTATGACATGTCAGCCTGTTAGTGTTAGTTATTATTGTCAAGGAATTGTAGCTATAAGCCTATATAGTGTAGGCATAGCTAAGCTATTATATTTATATAAATAGGGCATAGGCCAAGTTTTCATAGCCTAATTATTAAAATCTTATTTAAAATAGGTTGTATTGGAAAATTAGTCATTCTTATTTATTTTTTATTTAAATTTGTTATAGGCCTACTTTTATATAGTAGGCCTAGGCCTAGGGGCCTACTTTAAAATAGTCTACAGATCATTTGTTATGCCTAATAATAATATTAATAATATATCACATTTTATTTTTAAATGAAAGGCAGTTGGGCTCCTGGACATTTTGTCATCTTAAATAATGTAGGGCCTATTCACCCAAATTTTGGCAATCTTCTAGGCCTAGTTTCGCACATTTAATTCAAACTGTTTTTAAAATGACAGGTAACGACAGTTTTGTTTTATGTTTTATGCCTCAGATGGCATTATAGTGCGCCACCCAGAAAAGGATAGGCCTATTCCCAAAGGTGTTGCGCAGGTTGCAGCAATGCCAGAGAAATTCGTCCAAGTGGGTGTTGAACAGGGCCTTGGAGTGCCATGCATGGCCCTGAAATGGGCTTTAGCATAGGCCCATGTGCCCTCCACTGTGTTTGTGTAGACTTCTAGGGAAGTTCTAAGTGGTTAGGGTCCACAAAGTGCAGCTAGTTGTTCACCGTCAATTGATTAGGCAAGCCTAGCTCTCATGGTGGCTGCAGGGCGCCTAGCCATAATTTCTTGTTAGTTTACATTTACTTGTTTTTGTATAGAATCTAGACCATGCGCATCTCCCCTCACTTTCATCTTACAATCCTATTCACATGGTGAGTTCATTAAGATTGATAGATGACAAAGTGACCAATATAAGGTATAATAGTTGACAAAATGTCTAGGAACTGACAGTCAGACCTTTGACATTTTCTTTTAAATTTGTATACTAAAATCTAACTAAAATGGCATGCTAAACCATTGGCATCAATGACAATGATAATATAGGCCAGTATAGATTTTTGACATAAAAATTGCACACCTGTGCAAGCAGCAACAATTGTACATTTTTTGTAACTGCTTGCACTAAACTGCAATGTGATTGCACACAAGGAGGCACAATTCAGAGCACTGTTGCACCATAAAAGACACTGAGACACTGGAATTAAAGTTTTGAAGCCAGGGTATCACTCAGCACCATGTTTTGGATAGTAAAGCAGAGGCAAATGAAGCTTTATAAATGCTTAATAAGCTACTTGAATTTTCATGCATGCCTACTATAAGTAGCATAATGTGGCGGCAGCGCCTATCCTCAGCTGTAGTAGCTGATAATTTTGGTCGCCAGCCCAGCCGCTGCCTGGCTGCACCCTATCTGTGGCATTGGCGTGTGAACTGGAAGCCGAAGCCCGCCCTGTCCGAGGCTGAAGTGCCGCGAGATCAGCGTCGACTGCCAATCCGACCCAAGGTGCCAACGTCCAATGCTGGCTCGCTAGTGTCGCCAGGCGCCAAGTGGCATTATACGCAGAGTCGGGCAATTTTTCGCGGTCCGGAACTCGTGCATAATAAGCTTATCCATAAGCAGTTTGGAGTGCAGGTAAATTGGCTCCTGAGTCATGCATTTAGAATGGTCCCTGTGTCAAGCATTTAGAATGGCTCCTGAGTCATGCATTTAGAATGGCTCCTGAGTCATGCATTTAGAATGGCTCCTGAGTCATCTGTTTGAAATCGGCCCTGAGCCATCTACCTAAGCCTTTAGAATCGTCCCTGAGCTATCTACCTGGGCCTTTAGAATCGTCCCTGTCCCTGAGCTATCTACCTGAGCCTTTAGAATCGTTCCTGTCCCTGAGCTATCTACCTGAGCCTTTAAAATCGTCCCTGTCCCTGAGCTATCTACATGAGCCTTTAGAATCGTTCCTGAGCCATCTACGTTGGCCTTTAGAATCGCCCCCCCCTGAGTCACCTACGTGAGCCTTTAGAATCGCCCCCTGAGTCACCTACGTGAGCTTTCAGAATCGCCCCTGAGCCTTCAGAATCGCCCTTATTAAATAACTGCCAACCCCAAACCACCGACTCTTTCAGGCCCTAGAGGCTGGTGTGATGTTACACAATCACTTCGAAACCATCCGGATGTCGTTGAACCGGAAGCTGGACCTGGACCGGATGTTTGCAGTCTGGCGCGTTGACGCCCCCTGGATGGCGGGCTACAAGCGGCCGCCCGGCCTCACCCTTGGCGGCGGTAAACGCGATCCGAAATTCTACAAATCGCCAGTAAAAGACGAGCGAATCATTTTGGAATTGGGCGGCAATCTCGATTGGCAGGAGGCATTTCGAATGCTGCGCCAGATGGCTGGCTATCTGCCCTTCAAAGCTCGATTCGTGTCGCAGGAGATGCTCGACTTTGAGCAACGTTACGACCAGTACGTCTCGGAGGTGAACGTTAATCCGTTCGATTTTGACTTTGTTCGCAAGCACAACCTGTGCAACGTCGAACGACACCTGACCCCGTATGCTATTAAGCACGGTCGGCGGTGGTGGTAGCTCTTTTGCACTGATGTTTGCTTCAATTCGCGGTACGGTGCGTGCATTTCATCGCCTTGCATTGTGCTGTCGTGTCGGTGTGTTGCAGACGTTGCACTTAACACATGCTTTTTGAGATTTTTTACCGTCATAAATTATACTATGTTGTAGTAGTGTTAAATATAAATTGTCAGCAGTAATTAACGTTCATTTGATCATTTCTATGCGAGCAATATTTATTAAAAGCCATCTTTAATTGTCTTGATTTACTATACCTGCAGGGTTGCCGTAGCCCAGTGGTCTAGCTCTGATGTGCCAGCGGCCCAGGCTTGATTCCAAGTGCAGTCCCATTAATTTGGGGCTAAATTTTAATCTCGGCTTGGCTCTGCTCGTTCACCTTGAGGCCCAACCCTCAAGGCACAGTAAAGTGTACATGCCTAACGATAAATAAAGTTCGGGCTGCTGTTGTCGGATGAACATGTAGCAGCCTCTTTCACAGCTCCAAAACTTCATATTTCAGGGTTAAGGCTTCTCGGATGTACATGTAGCAGCCTCTTTCACAGCTCCAAAACTTCATATTTCAGGGTTAGGCTTCTCGGATGTACATGTAGCAGCCTCTTTCACAGCTCCAAAACTTCATATTTCAGGGTTAGGGTTAGGCTTCTCGGATGTACATGTAGCAGCCTCTTTCACAACTCCAAAACTTCATATTTCAGGGTTAGGGTTAGGCTTCTCGGATGTACATGTAGCAGCCTCTTTCACAGCTCCAAAACTTCATATTTCAGGGTTAGGCTTCTCGGATGTACATGTAGCAGCCTCTTTCACATCTCCAAAACTTCATATTTCAGGGTTAGGGTTAGGCTTCTCGGATGTACATGTATGAAATAGATGCTTTCGGAGATATGTATGGTGCTTGACTGGGTGCTGCGGACCGCTCTTCCTTACCAACGACGACGGCTTTCTGTTGCGGCGACGCGTGGGTCAGTGTGCTTGGCTACGCCGACGACCTCGCCCTGCTGTCGTCAACTGTCGAGGGCGCCCAGCGACAACTGGACAAGCTAGTTGCTATTGCAACGAGTGTCGGCCTGGTGGTCAACACGCAGAAGACCGTCGTGCTCTGCCTGCCGGACGACATCGAGGCTGCAATTTTGTGCCGAGGCGCTGATGAACAGGCGACAGAGCTTCCGCGTTGTCAGCAGTTCGTCTACCTCGGCGGTCTGGTTCCCGGCGTTCGCGAGGATTTGCGGCGTCGCCGCGTGCTTGGCTGGGCTCGGGCTGCCTTTCGTTCCGTGAGGGCAGTCTTGCAGTCTGAGGCCTTACCTGACCGCCAGAGGGTGGCGTTGTTCCAGGCAGTGATCGAGACCGTCCTGCTGTACAACGCCGAGACCTGGACCCTGACGGAGTCGCTCGAGCAACAAGTTGACGCGGCGCACGCTAGCCTGCTGTGCGCAGCCTTCAAGGTCAGCTACGAGCGAGTGACCAACTCGACTTTGTATCACCGCGCCGGCCTGGTCCGTCCAAGCGACCTGTCGCGCCATCGGCGACTCCAGCTGGCAGGCCACATCATCCGCGCCGAGTCGTATTGCCCAGAACCGGTGCAGGTGCTGCTGCTAACGCTGCAGGCATCCTACCGGCGGGAGCAGGCGCGCACTCGGCGTTTCGTCGACTGCCTGCTGGCTAACGCCGGCCAGGATTCGGCTGGCGGCGTGGCGTTCATTCGCGACCTGGCCTTCAAGCGCGCCTCGTGACGCTAACTGCGTATTCTGTTGTTGTGTTGTTTCTGAGATATGAAAGCGCAACGTGTCAGGGGTTCCTACATCCGGCAAATATTATTCTTTTTCAGGGCAGAGTATCCTTAATTTTGGATCTTATATATGGAAAGCATCCACTAGACCACCGCCTAGCCGCACATGACCACCAACTGCCACTGCATGCACCCTATGTGCCATCTGCAGAAAAAATATTAGTGATTATTATTTAGACTGAAAATTTCATTACTAAGAAATACTTATTCGCATTTTGGTGCAGACGCTTCAGAATATATTTTTTACCATTTTTATTCGCTCTTTTTAATTGTGTCGACACGCATAGAAGCAGCGATGTTTTTAGGCATCGAAGTGTGATCAATACAGAGTTTTGATGAAAATCTAATCAGTAGGCATGCATGAGAATTTGGTAATTTAAAATGATTACAGCAAGAGCGAAGTTTAGCGATGTGGCATGGAACGCTGGTTAATTACGTAAAATTTTTTTAGATGCACGTCGCGCCTCGTTTTGTTAATCTGCGATCAATGAACCTTCCGTTGGTTTAGCTTTTTGTTAGAATGTCGCGATAAACAAAATTTTTAGTCAAATTTTAGCTCATTCTTTAAAATAAAAATATTAAAAGCGGCCCTACTTCAACCACCCACATTGCGAGGCTTTTCCTATTGCTGAAACTTAGCAAAAAATGTTTCTACATTTACATGTACTCGTATGCACTGTAGATTTCATGGAAATAAAATCTCCCTATAGTTTCATTTGGTTAACTAATCTTTGCGTGTATGTACTGTAAATGTTCTTCACAGAAAACTAGCTGCACATCAAGCACTCTGTGACGGCACTGCCTTTGGTAGGGTGACGTCCAGCTTGAAAGTGTAACAAAGCTCAAACTGGGCATCCGATTGAGCTCGTCTGGCCAACAGGTGCAAATTGTAGCGGCCGTCGGTGACGAAATGAGCGATCACTTTGGCTACCTGGTCCACCACCCGAATCTCGCAATTATCTGAATGATCCTCCACCGCCGACGAGTCCGTTGAGTTCTGCTTCTTACCATCGGACGGTAGGCGACTCAACGAAGTTATGAACTCGAGGTGCTGCTCGTCGGAAAACGCGAATCTCAGCGACACGGATTTGCCATCAACCGAAGACTTGAACGGCACGTCGGAGGCGTAAGCTACCGCCAGGCGCTTCACCACCGGAGAGTTGGCGCCGGACTTGACTTTGAACTCGTCCGGTACAGGTGGTTTAGTCAGAGTCAAGACCGCATTAGATTGCACATTCAAGCAGCGCACCAGGTACTTGCATACGTGAGTTGGTTGGCTATTCTTCCTCTCGAGGAAGATCTCCAATGCGTAGGCGCCAGACTCGGGTGGTTGAAAGCGCACAGTAAGCACGCTGCGACGTTCGTCCATTTGGATTCGAGCGTAACGCGACAGAGCCTGCGGCGTGATGCCGTTCTTGTGCAGCAGAACGGAGAAAGCCGAGTTCTCGCTGAGGATGCTGGCGGGCACCTGGAAATCGATGGACAACTCTCTGGAGAGGCTGCCGTCGAAGTTGATGCCGGCCGCCGTGTGACTCATCGGCTGGATGAGGAAGTGCCGCATGGCCTTGGACGGTCCCCATTCGCCGGTGCTGCTGCTGGACTGCGGCAGCGGAGTCATTCGCTTCTGCAGCTCGGGCGCCACCACTTTCAGCTTGGCGACGCATTTCAATCGCACCTGATAGCCGTAAGTGGCCGGATTGTTTGGCTCAACTAGGGCGGCGAATATTTCCAGGAAATAGGCATCCAGGTTCGGCACGTGCACGTCGAATACTAGGCGACCGGGCGAGCGGACGGTGAAGAACACGAATCGATCGAGTTTGGTGCCTTTGTAGTGCGCGGCGCCGTTTCGGCGTTGCGGAGCTGATAGTGACAGACCAGCGGCAGGCTGGGATCCCGGAGTCCCAGCTCCAGTATCGCGCCGCCAGTCGTGTCCGTCTCCAGCACAGCCTTCGTGCCCGACGGAAAGCGCATGCCGTACTGGAAGAACGCCGATCGAACAAACGGCAACTCTTCGAATTCGGCTAGACTGATCGGCTTCTCCAACAGCTGCCACCTCGGGTCCAGCGGATAGAATTCGTAGATAAACTGGTCGGGATCTGTCAGGAAGTAGTGCTCGTCGTAGTGGTAGCGCAGGTTCTCGGAGGCTCCGCCGCCGCTAGTGCCACTGCTGGTTGATGGAGAAGTGGCCGGAGCAGCAGCAGCCGACGCAGCTTGGCTACTGCCAGTAGTGCGGTTGAACACGAGGTGTCTAGCGGCCCAGTTGCACTGGATCAAACGCCAGTCGCCTTCAACGTAAACAGCGTTCCACGTGTTCTTGAATTTGTTAGCCTGACGAAACTTCATGCCGGGCTCGTAGCCAACCGACTTTGAATAACCTGCGGGATTTGTTGTAATTCTGAAGCTTGCGTTTGTTCCGAGGTGATTTCAAAGTTAGATTTTCTTTTCGGAGATAAATGCCGCTACTAACAGTAACTTTATTAATCAACTTAAACTCAGACACATCCATCATTCTAAATGGTGCTCATACAATATTTTTATTACACCTGCCCTATGTGCAACCGACAGCTCAGCCGCAGCTATTGCCGTTCAGTCCAAGGACTGGGGGGGTCGCCACAACACACCCTTCAATTACCCCAGCTAATGCTGGCACCCATTTTACGCCTGGGTGAACTGAAGCAATGCAGAGTTAAGTGTCTTGCTCAGTGACACAAATTGTTCCGAGTGGGTCGAGAATCGAACCCCCGACCTTTCAGTCGTCAGTCGGACGGTCTTACCACTAGGCTACAACCCCTAGCCTAGCGGTAATAATACAATGTGGTAAACAGCTAATAGTCTTGGTGAACGAATGATTGAGCCGTGTGGCTCGGTACCTTTGCCTCTTAAAACTACTTAGTGTTTTATTACTGCAAATATTAAATATATAAATTATTTACACAATACTGTAGTACTACGAGCTACTTTTAATTAGACACAAGCCACAGCATAGACTGACACCCGACTAGCTAGCAGGGTATTCAAGTGACCTCTCTTTACTCTCTATTCAAGCTTTGGTGACGAGAAACAAGCCTCTCAAGTTTGTGTAGATTTTTTTGAAAGCAGATGAGTGGTTATTTAGTAACATTATTACAAATTCTCTTCTTACAGACAAAACTGAAGTTCATGTTAGCATGGATACAAGCATGGTGGGGCTTTGCTACGAACTTGCTTGTACTGAGCATTGCGGCTAGGTACTTAGACACCTTCATATTCGTTCTGAGTACAAATTTTCGAATGAGTCAACGAGTTATTACATTTGCAGTACATTTTGTATACAATTCCAGATGTCAAAATGAGACTTTGGCACGTACGCAGTTATTTTAGTCTCACCTGTTAGTGAGGCACCAAACCAAAGAAAGGAATTTTAAAAACTACATTTAAAATCCTGGTTTTGTTACGTCTGTTGCTAGCTTGTTAGAGATAAATGATAATTAAGCACAAAAGCATTACCCTGGTATCAAGCCTCTAACCTAATATTTCAGCCATCTTTTTTTGAGCCTTTACATCTCAGAAACTCGACCCCTTGAGCTTTGGCAGCTCAGCAACTCGACCCCATGAGCCTTGGCATCTCAACAACTCTCACATTGAGTCATAGAATCTCAGAAACTCTCACATTGAGTCATAGAATCTCAGAAACTCCCACATTGAGTCATAGAATCTCAGAAACTCTCACATTGAGTCATAGAATCTCAAAACTCTCGCATTGAGTCATAGAATCTCAGAAACTCCCACATTGAGTCATAGAATCTCAGAAACTCCACATTGAGTCATAGAATCTCAGAAACTCTCACATTGAGTCATAGAATCTCAAAACTCCACATTGAGTCATAGAATCAACGCATGCTAATTTGAGCAATGAACCTACCTACTCAAAAAAGCACTCACCCTTGATCTCAACGGCGTGGATTCCAGCATAGGAGCAGAGCCGCATGAACAGCACATGGTAGGTCTCCGTGCCGAACTGAATGCCCCGCAGCAGGCCCATCGGCGTGTCCGGATTCCACTTGTCGATGCGCAGAGCTGACAAATCTTTCACCGTTATCCAGCGGAATATCGCGCGCACCTTTCCAACTCCGACATGCACACTGTCGTTAACTGGTCGGCCAAATCCGTGAACGTCAACTGCTCGCCCTCGGCAATGTTGATCACGTGCTCGTCTAGCTGACGAAATATGGAGGCGTCGGTGTACAGGGCGGACTTGCGCCTGGTCGGGGCAACGGGAGACGGCACCCGTTCGGGAATGATTGGCACCGCGTCGCTCTGATCCTCGTCGCCAGCCGCCTGTGGCTGAGGCAGCTCCACCGAGTCAATCGATGTTGCTGCATCATCGCCAGATGCCGGATGCTGAGTTTTCGCATCGTCTTCTTGATGGTCCTGGTCCTGCTGCTGCTGGTCTACTGTTGCTATCGAGCTGCTCGAATTCTCATAATTCGCCGTCAAAGTCATCGACGCCATCGACTGGACATTGGGACTCCCGCCGCTGCCTCCTCCGCCGCCCTGCCTGCCGCCCTCCTCCAGGTCTTCCAGTTCTTGCTGCAAATTGTCGGCATTGTCATCGTCATCATGGTTACTAGAAGTGGCTCCCATGCTTGGATCGTTAGTATTTGTTACCAAATTGGACTCTTCTAATGCCATTGTTAGGAATAAAGGTTAACTAACTGAATGCTATCAACAACTCTCTTTTTGCCTTGCCAGTAACTTTGCTTTTTGTTTGCCTCGGAACTTAGACAGCCAGAGAGAGAAGACAAAGAGCGGGTCCTAGCAGAGCAACTCACTGTTGAGAGTTCAGCCATAGACATCTACTTGCTGCTTAGTAACTTCTTGTATTCTTTTGACTGCATCATATCATGGACTTCTAGAAATAAGACATGGACTAGAAGCGTGGAAAACAGACGTCACAGTGGAGGGAAGTTGGTTTGTTGCATTTCACTAAAACCCCTCTCATGATATACAAGTTTTTATCCTATTTTTTTTAATCTGCTGGTTCGGGGTGGGGAAAATAAAAGTTTTCCCAAGTTAATTCAAGTCGATTAAAAATTGGGACCAAACACGTGTTGCATGCATCTTTATGCGATCTGGAAGCAATTAAGTGCTCAAAAAGAAGTTCGGCACAAGTGCTACGTTCTAATACAACGGTCCTTGAAGTGTCTAGGTACAAGTACATTCCTGAATAAAACGAATTCAGAGATCTCATTAGCCCTCACCTCCATCTCCTGCTGCTTCTTGGCCAGCAGCTGCAGCATCTCCCGACTCTGCCTAGCAACCAATTCGGCCGTTCTTTCCTGAGCCTGCTCCTGAATCTGCGACTCAATCAGACTCCGCTGCTCCTGCTCCTTGAACCTGATGGTGCGTCGCAGCTCCTCTCTTTCACCTTCGGGCGCTTGCCGCCGGGTCAGCTCTTCCAGCCGGGTCTCCCAGGTCTCCTTCATCTCTGCGGCCAGTTTCCTCTCCCTGAGCTCCCTCTCCTCCATGAGCCGGCGAAACAGCGAGTCCTCCTCTTCTCGATGCCGCCTCTCCAGCGTGGCCTGAGCCTCACGCATCTCCTTGCGTCTCTGCGCCACCAACTGAGGAAAGAAGTGGTGCCGGCTGTAGGTGGCCCGCTTCTGTCGCCGCATCCGCTGAGCTCGGACCGGACCCTGCGGTTGGATTAGGACAAATATTTGGTAAACCTGCCTGCATTTATCGGCCTCATAATGGGATGATTCTACCACAAAAACTCCCAGAACGTAAACCAAATTCACCGAACTGGAACTCTCCAAAATTATCCAACGTCCACTGAAACTCCCTAACTTCACCGAAACTCCCCAACTTCACCGAAACTCCCTAACTTCACCGAAACTCCCTAACTTCACCGAAACTCCCTAACTTCACCGAAACTCCCTAACTTCACCGAAACTCCCTAACTTCACCGAAACTCCCTAACTTCACCGAAACTCCCCAACGTCCACCGAAACTCCCCAACTTCAACGAAACTCCCAACGTCCACCGAAACTCCCTAACTTCACCGAAACTCCCCAACGTCCACCGAAACTCCCCAACTTCAACGAAACTCCCCAACGTCCACCGAAACTCCCCAACTTCAACGAAACTCCCCAACGTCCACCGAAACTCCCCAACTTCAACGAAACTCCCCAACGTCCACCGAAACTCCCTAACTTCACCGAAACTCCCCAACGTCCACCGAAACTCCCCAACTTCAACGAAACTCCCCAACGTCCACCGAAACTCCCTAACTTCACCGAAATTTCAACTTCCAACTTCCAAATTCACCGAAACTTCCTAACTTCCACCGAAACTCCCCAATTTCACGAAGGTTGATTAAAACCAAATTCCACACCGACAGTCTACCGAAAAGTTTCAGCGAAAGTTTGAACATTCAATGGATGGTTCCAATGTATTATCAAAATTAATTATACCTGAATTCCAACAGACTCCAACTCAACAGTTGGCACCTGACTTCGCGTAATCGCTTTCGCGTCCAAGTCTTCGTTTCGCATCCGGGTGCACGTGACCGCCTGCTTGATGCTGATGGCCTGAGCGTCCACCTGGCTTTTGCGGTGAATGTCGGCGTCCCGATCTTTGGTCTTGTTGTAGAAATTCTGAGCGGACACCGCGGTGCGAAGGCCAACCTGGCGCGTGTTATGATTGATTTATTTGCAAATTAATCTACTCATCAAACTGACTGGGCCACAGGCAATCATCGATAGTGCTTAAATAAGTGCTACATGCACATCATTTTCAAGCCATAATTGATTCATTCTGATACAATTACAGTCTTCTCAAACCCTAAAATGGCCCTTCGGGTAGAAAATTATAGTTTTAAATAGTTTTAAAGCCATTAGTTTTAATTGATCTCCTAGTTCCATTTTGAGCAAGGCATGCAACAAACTGTGTGCTAAAAATAAGTCAAACCAATTTGCAGCTGTTTTCTGGGCCAAATATTTGTTAAGTGTTAAAAAATGGCCGAGCGTCACTGTCTGGTTGGGTTGGGTGAATCGGAGTGTAAAATTACTCAAGGCTAATAATACTTTGAGACTTGTTAACAGATCGATAGAAAGATACAAGTCTTCGACATGATACTAAATATTATATTCAATTACAACAACGATGTCTGCGGAGACCGTTATACTTCAACCCAAAGACATATGTCAGACTGTCTTGAAGGATGAACTGTGTTAATGGCTCATGTCAGGAGTGTCTTCAAAGATGAGCTGTGTTAATGGCTCATGTCAGGAGTGTCTTCAAAGATGAGCTGTGTTAATGGCTCATGTCAGGAGTGTCTTCAAAGATGAGCTGTGTTAATGGCTCATGTCAGGAGTGTCTTGAAGGATGAGCTGTGTTAATGGCTCATGTCAGGAGTGTCTTGAAGGATGAGCGGAGAGACTGATACATGCATTGACTGCTATAGACCTGAGCAGAGGGAATCGGACATCTACCTGGGGATTGGCAGGCCTGACCTGCACTCACCGCTTCCATATCCATTTGAGTATTCTTCAGCTGCGGTCGGTGGCTCGCACAGTAGACGCCTCGGTCAGCGCTGTCCGCTGGATTAGCGCAGTAGGTGCCAACATTGAGCGATATGTTGCACGTCTGGCACCGGAAGCAGTTCCGATGAAACACTGCGTCATTTATTGGGCCAATTTTTTCCGTCTGGTAGACAGCTCTGCCGCAGCGCTGACATTTGGCCAATGACTTTTTGATCATGAGTGTAGCGACAGCTATTTGGGACAAGGTATTGGATCAACAAGAAGAAGATCTGCAGTAGAAATACCCAGGTGGCTAGCAGAATTTTGAGTCGAACTGAGCTCTAGATAGCATGCCAAATTGCACAGCGTACGTATTGAAATTCTCTATTTTTTATTCCATGCAGTCTATTGTGCGAGCAGTGAGTGGCGTTGAGAGAGCGAATCCAATTTCTCTCGGTGTACTCGCGGGGGCTGCAATAGGCATATATGCTGGCGTGCAGTGAGGTCTATGCGGTGCAAATGTTACTTTATTGTTGAGTGAGCAGTGGAAGGAGAGAACTGCTGTATGGTCTGTCGTGTGGGCAGCCAATCATTAACTTCTTCTGCGCCTATGCTGCAGGGCGTGTCTAAAAGCCACCCACTTCTCATTCCCCCACTGTTTCTCTCTCGTTTTCTCTTCTGTTCAGAAGCAACAAGAGAAATTTATAGTGTTCGCACACTTTCCCTGGATCGGCCTTATGGGTTGTTGAAGTTTTATTGCCTTTACCTGTGTAGATCTGCCTCATTCTTATTTCTCTTCTAATGCTTCTACTGCACTAGTGCATACGGGTAAGATCAAGGATTTATCAGTATATTATTGCAGAAATATACATATTGAATCCTTGACTATAAAATTTAACGGGTTGGTCGTAGCCCAGCGGTCTGGCGCGGCGCTCTGATGTGCCAGCGGCCCAGGCTCGATTCCAACTGTGCAGTCGCATTGATTTTGGGCTCAATTGGAATCTCGGCTCTCGGGTCTGCCTAAAGATGCCTGACATGCCTAACGATAAATAAAGTTAGGGCCGCAGTACACTCCTGTGTGAGTGTGTGCCTGCTCAGGGAAGTCGGTGGAATGGGCAGCAATGCTTCTCACCGGTTGTGTGACAATGTCGCTTAAAGTGCGCCAAGGTACACGCAGCCCCCTGCCTCTAATAAAAAGTTTAACGGGTTTACGACAGCTACGTACTATGTGCTACAGCTGCGAATTAGAGTCTAACAAACACTTTAGCTAAGTACATTTGCACCGACGATGCGAAATAGCAATGAACAATCAACTCATAGCCTCATCCTTTAATCTATCGATCAAGGCTGAAGACTCTCAACCTGTGCAGTCCATTGTTAATTATGCATGCGGGTTGTGTTACTTGAGGCGCTGAGAAGTAGGGGGCAGCCCTTATCTCATATGACTTGCTTCCATCCTTCTATTCAAGCCTCTTCTGAGCTGCCTTGCAGGGTCACTCAGGGTCGATCATGCTTGTTTACTCCAAAAGAGACCTGGCTAAACCGCAGTCTTCATCTGAATCGCGATTTCTTTACACTATTTTTTATACTCCAGAGAACTTGACTTGCACTGGTTGCTTCTCAACATTGCCCTGCCTTTTCCTTCCCACAGTAAATGAGAACTACTCAATCAGCAGTAGTCTAAACCGGTATACCAGTACATTTATGGAATGTCTCGTTGAGTAGACCATCTGAGGATCAGGTACATCGATAAGTTAAGTGCTCGAAAATTTAATTAGGAGGATATTTTACACCAACATCCTGAGCTGGGGTCATGTAACTGGTAGTCCTGCATCCGTGCAAGACTAAACTTCACGCCCGCGTTTGGAAGTTGAGCACGACAAAAACAGTTTTTTTTTTCCGGTCGAAACGGTCAACTTATTTAGTGCAGTGGTCCTTGCTTATTTATTATTAATTTGATCTAATCATGGTAGTAAAACACATTTATGGCTTTTTGACAAGCTTTGAGAAGCTTTAACGTTTGTATAGTGTGTAATGAATTGTTGGTTATCAAAAGAGTTCCTATTAAAAGTGCTTCTGTCCTCGGTTATACAATAGTCTCACGGTTGCAAACCTGAGAAATGTGAATGCCACAAATAATTATTGTATTAAAAGTTATACATAATAAAAATAGGCTTATGCATGTAGCTCGTTTACTCAAGCGTGAGAACTTTTGCGGCTGAGTTCTCCACATTTGCCCCGGTGAAAAGCAGAAGCTTATTCGCTTTATTTGCGTTGTTGCTATGCTAAAAATGTAATCGAAGTAGTTCTGTCATGCATCTATTTACCTTGTGCCAAGATAACTAGCAGCCAGGAATTTAACGCTTCAAAATTCTCAGAAGCTGCATGCATACTACTGACAAAAGTATTGTAGCTGAACAAACTATATTGCTCATTTCAACTTGTAATCCGTCTTTGGATGCTACAATTAAGCATTGCAGAGACTTCTGAGCTGATCGAACTGGCTGTTGCCGAGGTTACCGGTCGCAAAGCCCCAGCATCGCAGCCAACCGTTGAAAGGTTTCGTGAAATTCTTCTTGCAACGTCCCAGCAGTAGGTAGTCATGGATGTCTAGCAAGGGTTTACCCATGCCTCCACTACCGTATCCGTCCACAGAGGTGCTGAGCACAGTACCATTGAAGTAAGCCTGACCGGCAAATCGGTTGCCTTCAAAGTTGACGCCAAGAGTGATCGTACGCTCCACAGAGTCGCGTGGAAGTACACTGTCGCTCGACCAAGATGCGTAGTCGACCGTACCGTTAGGGAAGTAGATCTTGGCCTCCAGCACTCCATCCGATCTGGCAAAGATGCGGCTGTCATAGGCTCCGGTGCGGTTGTCGGTAAAGCTGCTGATGCACTTGTCTCTGAAAAAATGGGAACGTGCTCGTGGGTTCAAGCGTGATCGCGACGACGCCTGTTTCCTCCAGAAAGTCTAACGTCCAAAGTCTATGGCCAAAAGTCCATGGATTCAGTGCCAAGTTTCGAAACTGGTTTCAAGCCCACTGACACTGTCTATGGTACGAGTAAATCAACTGTGCTAACTGCAGCAGCACTAATCTGTATTGGCCGCTGAGGCTGAAAGGAGCTGAAAAGTCTCAATATTTTTAGCTTGTTCCAACCCTCTATATCTAAGGAATGTAGATATATCCAAACATAAATTTCAATAAGAAAAAAAATCATAATAATCTTTTAACACAAAGCGAACATTACTAACACTGAGTTGGAAGAAAATTTTCCATGAAAGAAGATGCTAAACTTCTGTCCGTAGAAAAAGTATCGAAAGAATCCAGGCGTCTTCACTTGTACATAGGAGCCGATTGTGTCTTCCAAGCGAACACCGTCAACCGAGTTTTTATGCAGGATATTGACCGGCTCGGCTTTTGGCATATATGGACTAGCCAGGTTATTAAAACTCTTTCTGAAGTCGTAAAACATCACAATCTGCGACGCAAAGCTTAGGCTTGTCAGAACAGTCGTTGAACCAGTTTTCTTGCAACGGACAATCATACCCGAGGCGCATTTCGTCGATATTGACGTTGACGGCAATTCAGGCAGGTTGTAGCAGGTGTGGCTGTCTCTCAGGTACACGGATAGTCGGCAATCGCTACTCAGAGTGCAGCGGAGCACGCACTCTGGTTTACTGGGAGCGGCCACTGATGCCGCAGCTTTAGTCGGTACGTTGGGACAATCGCTGGTCACCAGATCGTACACGGCGGTGCAGTCCATGCATGGGCCTGCAGCGCCGCAGCAGACAATTAGCAAAGCACTGCAGAAGCAACCCGACAAGAAGTAGAATGCCATTTTTTCGTTTGAATTTGACCAAATTCGATGCCTTCTTTGCTATGTATATATTGATAGCAAAACCAAACCGGTAGGAAGTCAGTGTTTGCCGTTTGCCAAAGTTGTCCTTCCCGCAAGAAGATTTTCGTCTCGGAAGTGTCGCGATGGAGTAACAAACCAGGAGTCAGTGGATCAATTCTTTCATTGTTTCTAGCCAGTCTCAACAATCTAAACATACGTTAGAATGTTTGGAGAAGTTTGTTCATCAAACTTTGGAGTCTTACTCTGATTGCACAGTAATATGAAACTGAAAAAAAGATGCATGATATTTTCATCAGTGACAAATGCGAATTTGGTATCTAGCTGTCGAACTCGTGGGGGCATTGCTGAGATGCCAAGAGTCAATTGGAAGTTGCTTATAGGCGAAACCAAAGGAAGATCAAAGGAAGAGTTAGGGTTCAAAGGTCACAGGGGATTCTGATATCTTATAGGCTATAGATAGCTTGCTTTCAGGGCTGATTATTTTTTGTTTTAATCATCATTTTTCTTAGAACACTAACAATAGCGACTGTACAGTAACAAATCCAACATGTAGTTTATTAAAACTTTTTTATTTTTAGTACTGTCTGATATGACGTGACTATAATATTGATATTATTTTAATTGCATATGCAGTTTGACGCGTTTTGTTTTATCTATGGACCAAATGAAGCTGCAAAACAGGCTTGGGTTAAAAGCCCGCTGTGAGAATGTGAAATAAAGAGAAATAAGAGCAAGACTAAGAACCTTGGAGCCGCGGAAACGTCTGCTAGGATATCAGCACTAATAATTAATGCCTTAAGTAATTGAAGACTTTAAGTAACCTGAAAACATAACACTGTCTCTAACTCTCTCACTGCAAATGTAAATTATCCAAGATTAAAAGCGACAAAAAATGATTTTTATGCTCTTTACGAACATTAAATTACAAGAGTTTTTTATTTGACTGAATCACATTTTGGGTTTTACTTCTTTTTGAACAGCTAAACTTCAACGACTTTAGGCTAATAAGAAATCGCTTTAAGTTCGCTGGAGATTTTGTACTGAGAACTTTGTTTGTCAAATGCAGAGAGTATCTTGATGTTTTCAAACGTTTTAAAACTTTTTTTAAACGTTTTCCAATGAGACGTGCATGCAGAGCTTTCACTTTAAGAGTTGCAAAGATTGCGCAGTTGGTCGAACTCAGCGTAATCAATATTGTCGTTCATCAGAGCCCAGCACTGCAGCCAGCCGTCGAACGGTTCCATTCCGCTCAAACAGTTGCCAATGAACAGGATGTCGTGCATGTTCAGCAGTACAGTCGTAGCTCCAGAGCCGGTTCCGCCGCCCATCGAGCTCAAGGAGCCTCCGTTGAAGTAGGCCTGACCATATATACTCCCAGCAAAGTTGATTCCAAAGGTGACCAGCTGGTGAGTAGGACTTGATACAAGTGGAACGGCACTTATCCAGGACTTGTGATGGACGGTTCCGTTTGGAAAGTACGTGTCAACAACCAGGGCCCCATCGGATCTGATATAGATTGGACTGGCGTTCACGCTGCCGTCGGTGAATGAGCTGATGCACTTTTCGCTGAAGTTTTGGAAATTAAATACATACGATCTTTAAATGGAACTCTATTCGTCGCATAGAGGTTTTAATCGCGCACAAACTGACTTTATACTATACATGTAAATCGAGAGTGATCTAAATCAAGTTCTCTTGGTACTTATCGCAAACGGCTATGAAGCAATTCCAAACTGTAACTTAAAAATTCATACTATAACATTTTAACAATCATAAAAATATCCGGCAATGCATTTGACTTTTGCAATGCGTTTCAGGCCTTAACACGTCTTCTAACTATATAATTGGCCATTGTAAAGTTCATTATAAACAAAATTTTCGAAACCTACACGAAACTCATTGCGAATTTTCCTTGAAAGAAGAAGCTGAACTTCTGCCCGTAGATGAAGTAGCGATAGAATCCAGGCGTTGAGACTCTTACAAACGAGCTCGTAGAGTTCTTTAGTAAAAGTCCATTGGTCGGACTTTGCTCCAGGATGTTGACTGGCTCAGCCGGGTTTCTAGCCGGATCGGCGAGGTTTTGGTAGCCTTTTTTGAAATTGTAGAACAGCACAATTTTCGAAGCAAACGGCACAGATAGGGCAGCTGGCGTTGGTGCCGCAGCAAGCTTTCGCCTCACAATCGTACCGGATGTGCATTCGCCAGTTGATATTTCTTCGGCAAGGCTGTAGCATTCAGCGCTGTCTTTCTTGTACACAGACAGTAGACACGAACTGTTCAGAGTGCAACGAAGTACGCACTCAAGTTCGCATGGTGCAACCGCAAACTTGGCTTCAAATAGTTCGTTGGGACAGTTGCTGTGCAGTCGCTCAAACAAGGCAGTGCAATCCTGGCAGGCAGTCACTGCGCCGCAGAAGACCAGCAGCAGACAGATGCACCCGGCCATTGCGGAACTAATCTAGCATGATGCATCGATATGTTTGTCAGCATATTATAGATATTCACAGACTCTTCAACTCTTCACTTATTTGATTTCTAGCTAGCACTCTTCAGCCTGATGTTGGCTGTCTACAGATGAAGCTTACGCATTTAGTACGAGAGTATAACATAAGACAGAGGAGAAAAACTGTCACGAGTATATCACTTGACAAACAGAGTAGACTCTTCTTGACCAGGCTATTCGCCGGCTTCCCAATGGTTTCTGATGATTCGGCTTCCTCTATCATTGAATGCATGTAGGAATGCAATTGTATGAACTCAGAAATACACAACAGCAGGAGTTCCATTGTTGACAATGGGACTTTCATTGATTTCGGGGCCTCTATTGACGAGTGGACAAACATTGTCTAGTGGCTGTCTGAAGCGCTGAAACTGCTGATGATGCAAGTATGTTTAATAAGCTGAGAGATACTCAAGATAATTAAGTCTATTCGATGGATATACTGAGCAATTTTAGCAGAAGGCAAGTTGTACGCGCGCCAGCTCCATAGAGCTGCTCCTCTCTCCTCTTCCCTTTTCTCTCTCCTCTCTTCTTTTCTATCCTCTCTTTTCTCTCCTCTCTTCTCTCCTCTCTCTCTCTCCTCTATTATCTTTATTTTCTCTCCTCTCTCCTCTCTTCTCTCTTCTCTTTTCTCTCTTCTCTTTTCCCTCTCCTCTCACAGCTCCTCTCTCTCCTCTCTCCTCTCTTCTCTCTTCCCTTTTCCCTCTTCTCTCTCCCCTCTTCTCTCTCCTCTCTTCTCTTTTCCCTCTCCTCTCACAGCTCCTCTCTCTCCTCTCTCCTCTCTTCTCTCTTCCCTTTTCCCCTCTTCTCTCTCCCCTCTTCTCTCTCCTCTCTTCTCTTTTCCCTCTCCTCTCACAGCTCCTCTCTCTCCTCTCTCCTCTCTTCTCTCTTCCCTTTTCCCCTCTTCTCTCTCCCCTCTTCTCTCTCCTCTCTTCTCTTTTCACTCTTCTCTCACAGCTCCTCTCTCTCCTCTCTCCTCTCTCCGCTTCTGAACTTCAATAGCACATGAAGAAATATAATGATTAGAACTGCATTTTGAACTTTAACAGTTGAAGCTCTTTTAAAGCAATATAATGACAAAAGATCAAACTAAAAAATATTTTCTGTTGCTCGGGCTCCCTACTAAATTTTTCTCGGGGAGGACCAAGCCAACACTTTTGACTTCGTATGTTTGTTACATGCATGTTTGGTGAACAATTCAACCGAATTATAATTTAGTACCTGCGCTGAAAAGTTTTACCAAATAAACTATACTCTTATTTAGTATTCAGTGTAGTCCCTGCGTTTTCTCTGCTTGCATGGGGTTTAATATCAGGTACCAAAAATTGATAAAAATACTATGGCAGTTGCTGCGTCACAATTAAAACTAAAATTTGCCGATTTTCTTGTCATATGCGATTGCGGGTCGATTTGAAAATGTCGTGTAGATCATGTGCTTTGGATTGCATTTAATTCTACGGCAAGCACAAGGTTAATCATTGTCTCTTTCAATAAATACGATTGATTTACCCCCTCCCTTTTAATTTGGTTCGGATAGCAACCAAAGCAATACTTAATTTACTACATCAAGCTCTTATGTATACTTTTATCTGCAAATGTACAGTTGCTGACGAGCTGCAGCGCCCGTCCACACATCCTGCACCGTGGCGGCGACTACAACTGACGGGCTACGTGATCCGGGCCGAGGGCTTACAAAATAGGGTCGCCTATTTTGTTGTTGTCGTTGTTGTTGTTGCTGTTGTTGTTGTTGCACAGATGCAACCGGCCGGTGGTGGAGCAGCCAATGCTGCCGTTTAAAGTGAGCCGCTCTCCAGGATAGTCATTAGACCAGGCCCTCGGTCAGTCGCTCCATCATGTGAGTTGATCCCTCAGGTCAAGAATTTCTGCCGCGTTTCTTTTCGTTTCTTTATTCCGTAATTCCCCTTTCCTTCGCTCGGCTTAATAACTTAATAGTATTAATACACTGTTACTTGATATTTCCAAGAACATTTTCATCAGTAATGAATAGTTATGTAAAACAGTAGCAAAGTAAATTAAAGATATATATACATGTATCAAGTAAGATTTCAAATCAAAAGACACGACTCTCATGATGTATGGGCCAGATAGATCCTATTGTTCCTTCTGTTCTTTGAACAATGAAATGACGAGCTAAGTCATTATTAATCAATTAACGCATCGACCTCGACATCGCTAAAGCTGGCAACAGCCTCGATCGACAGTGAGTCAAACCCAAAGATCATATATATACAAGATAGGCCACTCATTAACCTCTTGTAGACATGTAGAAGCTAATGTAAAAAATTTTGCATCTCGCGTAGGGGTGTTCGGGGTTCGGGGTCGGGTCGGGTTTCGGGTCGGGTTTTGGTACCGGGTTCGGGGTTCGGGGTAGGTGTTCCGGGTCGGGTTCGGGGTTCGGGGTAGGGGTACCGGGTTCGGGGTTCGGGTCGGGTTTGGCCACCGGGTTTTCGGGGTTTTCGGGGTTTTGAACAATTTATCATTCTCAATAGTATTTTCAAGCACTTTTTACTCCTTATGCAAAATCCACAATGCGAAAGATATGCATTGAGTTTCAGGTACAACTTAAGTTATGTTTTACATACAATTTGAAACGGAAATAGCAGATAGAACCATGGATTCATTTACACTTTCTGGTAAATAACGATTGTCGTTTTTCGACCCATTCAGTCTTGCAGTTGATGATTTAAAAAATTACGTTCAGTAATAATTTTACATGTGCTACGTGTAACATGGTCTGAAATTCTGGATTGGATGAGGAAGCTTAAAATTTATAAATACACCATTATTCTCCACGCATCAGTCGCCAATAATCAATTATCACAATGATTACCTACTCATATCAGCATACAATTTTATGTAAAGACGTCACTTTAGTTTTTACAAAGCAATTCTGTTATACCACTACTGACTTACTGTTAACTGTAGTCAAAAGTAAAAATAAATATATATTTGTGATTAACTCTCCTGTTTCATTGTATCATTGTTTTATCTGTGCTATCTCTTTATCGCTCTAGTTCTATCTCTACTGATATCTACACTACAGGGTATAATCTAACTTTATTGTACTCTATTTTGCAGCTTAAATAGGCCTAAACTCATAGATGTAATATTACTAAGAAAGCAATTTCGTTGTAAGTATAGGTACGAAATGGTCCTGATTTTAGTTGTGACCTTTCATGTATCTTACTATTAGATCTTGGGTCTTGGTATTCCTTCCATCTCAACCCCAATCCCATTGCAAGAAGTGTTTCATATTTCTTTTCCTAGTTGTAGAGTAGCTAAGGGAAATAAAACACAAGGCTAAGTGGTTGAAGCTGTTAAGGCACATCTCAATATATAAAACTGAATTTGAAACTGAAATTCAAAACTGAAAACTGAATTTATTAAAATGATTGACCAAAATAAGCGTTGAAAATGTTCGGGGTTACGTTCGGGGGTCGGTCGGGTTTTGTACCGGGTTCGGGGTTCGGGGTTGGAAGAAATGTTTCGGGACGGGGTTCGGGGTTCGGGGTAGGGGTACGGGTTCGGGGTAAACCCGAACCCCGAAAAAATGGCCGACCCGAACACCCCTAATCTCGCGACAGCGCGAAAATAAACTACTGAACTCAATTTCGTCAGTAGTCCCTGCAGTGAATTCATGTTAATTCATAATTCTTAGTTCAATTGAGTAGCTTTTTTTAATTAATTCATGAGAAGTTTTACTCAAATCTAAAAATTAGCGTCTATGTCCCTAAGCTACTGAACTCAAATGTAAGCACCCATGTCCGGCTTTTTCGCACAAGTGACAAAAACAGCGTCGCACTTTCCCTACTGCCGCAATGCAAAGTGGCTATCTAGGGAATTCTAAGCTCATAGTCACCTAGTTAAATTTGCGCGCGCTTTCAGGCACTGGATCTGGACTCCGTACGAGGACCAATTCGACGCAAACATTTAAACAAAT
>NIVC01005162.1:0-24177 GCA_002269645.1 Macrostomum lignano | reverse complement strand
GGATTTGAAGCCGGAGAATATTTTGCTGGTTAATCCCAAGCGGTCGACTATTAAAATAATTGATTTTGGAAGCTCTGTCAGTACCATTCGAAGATCTATCAGTACATTCAGTCAAGATTTTACCGTTCGCCCGAAGTGCTGATGGGCATTGATTACGGCCTGGCTATTGACACCTGGTCCCTGGCCTGCATCCTGGTTGAGATGCACACAGGGGAGCCGCTATTCGCTGGCCAGAATGAATTCGACCAGATGATGAAGATTGTCGAGGTTCTTGGTGAGTTGCAGTTGGTTCTGTTGGTTAATGCTGAACGCCCTAGTCACCCTAGTGATGCCTGAGTCGCCTTTGTGATGACTGAGTCGCCTTTGTGATGACTGAGTCACCCTAGTGATGACTGAGTCGCCTTTGTGATGACTGAGTCATCTTTGTGGTGAATGTCACCTTTGTGATGACTGAATCACCTTTGTGATGACTGGGTCACCTTAGTAAATTAGTAATTACTGAGTCACTAGTGATTGAGTCACCTGTGTCACCTCACCATAAGTGATGACTGTGTCACCTTGGTGATTACTGAGTCATCTTAGGGATGACTGATTCACCTTCTGTTATTACTGAGTCATCTTTGTGATGACTGAGTCGCCTTTGTGATGACTGAGTCAGTCACACTAGGGATTACTGAGTCACATTAGTGATTACTGAGTCACCCTAGTGATTGAGTCACCCCAAGTAATGACTGAGTCACCTTAGTGAATACTGAGTCACCTTAGTGATTACTGAGTCACCTTAGTGATTGCTGAGTCACCTTGGTGATTACTGAGTGAGTCACATTAGGGATTACTGAGTCACATTAGTGATACTGAGTCACCCTAGTGATTGAGTCACCGACCGAATTTCAAATAAGCATTAGAGCTCTGATTTCGCATTTTTTGCTTCGCTCGCCACCCTATACCTCATCCAAGTAATGACTGAGTCACCTTAGTGATTACTGAGTCACCCTAGTGATTAAGTCACCCCAAGTAATGACTGAGTCACCTTAGTGATTACTGAGTCAGTCACACCAGGGATTACTGAGTCACCTTAGTGATGACTGAGTCACCTCAGTGATTACTGTGTCATCTTAGTGATTACTGAGTCACATTAGTGATGACTGAGTCACCTTAGGGATGACTGAGTCATCCTAAAGACTTACTGTGTTTGCCCTGGATATGCTTGAGCTTGACAGATGAGTGAGATGACTGATGACTGAGTTAAAGAGATTGATGAAATATACCTTGAACCCTGCCTGAATGTCGTCACTGCATCTCCCTTACTTTTTTGCAGTCTGACTCGAGTAGCAGATGACTCAGGTTCCCCAAAAGTTGCAGGCTTAAGTTGTCCCATCTTGAAGTTCTGACTTGATGACTAAACCTTCGCTAAGGGATTTACAGAGTGTCCCATATTATATATAACAGTTGTTCTAACTTTTATTTTAGTAGTTATTAGATGAAACATGCATCTATTTTTATCAGCGCTCAATTTCACCTTTGCAAATATTTGCTTTTTATAAGTTTTGCTTAAATTGTCTTCTAGCACTGATAGCTCTGGGCTCTCTCCAGTAGAAATAATTTTAGCAGCAACAGCAACGTCAGCAAGTATTATGGCAGGTTAAGTCTTAAGTCTTAGAGCGCAACACCCCCTCTGCCCGTTGAAGTAATCGGTCAAGTAGCAACACTGGGAGAAAGAGAGAAAAAATGAAATTCATTCATTCACTAGCTGTCATTCTGCTTGTCTTATCTTCAGCGTACTCTCTCTCTCTCTCTCTCTCTCTCTCTCTCTCTCTCCTGTTTTAGGCTTGAATGGAAATCACTAAAGAATGAATTCGAACAGAGACGGAGCAGGGTTGGGGGGTGGGGGTGTAGATGAGGGAGCGAGTCGCTATGCTGTTTGGAGACGACAATAAAATAATTTTCTTAGGCTACGGGCTCGCGCGGTTGCGAAGTGGGCGGCGGTGGCGGCGGCGGCTCGGTGAAGACTGCGGCCTGAAAGAGGCCACCAGCGGCTTTGACATTTCTTTTCTTCTCTCTTTTTTTACCTTGTTGCTGCTGGCCTGCCTCTCATCCCACACCCACCCCCAAACCAACCGAATGGCGGCGCTTTTTCCGCCCGGCTAAAATAAAAGAAAAGAAAGGGAGAGAGAGAGAAGAAGAAGAAGAAGAGAGCTTTTCCTTTGACGAAGGCTTCTTTCAGTAGCTAGCGGGCCTGTAATAGGCGGCTTCTGTCCCGCATTTCGGACCTCAAATTGCGAGCGAGCGTGTATTATAAGTGTTGCACAGTTCGTATTTGAATTAGCCCTGAATGAATAGCAGCGGGACTATTTTTCCTATCACGTGATTGGCTTGGACAGTGTCCTGAGACTCCTATTAGGCGTGCACTAACTACTAATGCTGGACCTTCTCAACTAAGGCACCTAAGGATTAGGTATTGGGTTCTAGATCGAGGCGAGAGGTAAAGGGTTACGGCGCTGCGCTTTACTAGCTGCTGTGCTCTCTCTCTCTCTCTCTCTCTCTCTGGGACGGGAGGGGTTGCGGTTGCTTTTCTCCACTAACTGGGTCGCATTTTCTTTTCTAACAAGCTGGTCCATGCGCTGCTGCGGCTTGAACTCTATAATACTACTACTACCAGCTTAAAGCTTAGCCGCTACTTTACTGCACTGCGCTTCCCTGATCCCCCCCCCCTGCAAATTCATGCTGCTCCCCCTCCTCCCTCAACCTCTGGTGGTTGCGGTAGCTGGCTGCCAATGCGTGCACACTTAATGCTGCGGCTTTTCCTCCTTGTTTCTCTCTGCAAAAAAGCATTAGCTCGGCTTGGCTCGGCTCGATAGGGGCGGAGTGGGCGGTTGCAGCAGGCTTGCTGCAGCGGCACTTTTTTCGCCTACCGCACTGATTTCTGTGCTTGCTGCGTTGTGTTTTTTCTCTCTCTTGTCTGCAGCCTAGCTCCGAGTTTTTGCTTGCCACTTACTGCTCTTTTATGTGTCGGGAGTCTCTGCGCGCCCCAGCCTAACTCGATTATTGAATTGCTCGCTTGTACTTTCATCTCTCCGTTGCCTGCGGATAGGCCGGCTGTTCAGATCCTCGGAACTTTGCTCTTACCTGTAATTTACTGTTCGTATTTCCTACTTTGGTCTGACGTCTTTCTCGTGACATTTAGTCATCTATATATCATTCAGTGGCATGACTCGAAACTAACATCCGCCTATCCAGATCGGGTTGCAACGTCGAAATTCGAGTTTTCGACCTTGTGAAGGAAGGTGTTCAATGTTGTGAAATTTTGAGTTTGTGAACCCCCCCCCCAGATCCAGGGGGCAAGCAGCAACAGTCTGCCATTGTAGTCGCATAATTAGCTAGTAATTTAGAGCCCCTTCGTGAAAACTGGGCTCGGAGCTTGTCGCTCTTGTGTACATTGCCTGACAATGAGAAAGTCTGAAAATCGGGGCCGCTGTGCCTTGTGCCTGCGTACGCATCTGTGATTACTTGTTCAGCGTCATCACTGGCTGCAGTTTCACCCTGTCCACTAACTAGCTCACCCCACCACCTCATTACCTGAATCAGGCATGCCGCCGAAGCACATTATCGAAATGGGCAAAAAGTCCGGCAAGTACTTTGAACGCCTGCCAGACGGTTCTTATCAGCCGAAACGGCCGCCGTCTGCTGAAAGCGGCGGCAACGGAGCAGGGTCTCGCCGCCCTGTGACCTACCGTCCGCCAGGCACCCGCCTGCTGCGCGACCTGCTGGGCTGCGACCAGGGCGGCCCGGGCGGCCGGCGGCACGGAGAGGCCGGCCACTCCCCGGCCGACTATCACCGCTTCCTTGACCTGGTTGCCCGCATGCTGGAATACGATCCTCGCCAACGACTGCGCCCTCACGAGGCAATGCAGCACAGATTTTTCCGGCGAGAGTCTGCCGCAGGCGAGCAGCAGCAGCAGCAACAGGCCGCTGTAGCTGCTGCAGCGGCCGCCGCCGGCTCCTCAGCTGTGCCCTCCTCCATGGTCACGTCGACAGTGCTCAGCGTTGGCGCTCCGCATCCGGTCAAAACGGCTAGCAGCGGCTCTGGCGGCATGGAGAGCTCGGCAATGCAGGCCTCCATGCTGCAGTCTCAGGCCATGGGTCTGCCCCAGCTCCAGCACCAGCTGCATCAGCACCAGCAGCAGTTGCCAATGCTGCAGCTGCATGCAGGCTCGCAGAGTCAAGCAGCGGCAGCGGCAGCGGATCCCGCCCAACAGGCCGCTGGACTGGCGCCGGGCTCGCAAAAGTACACAAAGCTCATAGCCGGATTCAGCTCCGGCCAGATGCACTGACGCGCGCCGATGATGGATGAGGCTGCGCCGCCTCCGCCCCCTCCAGCTTCCTCAATGCTCCTGCATATACATTTATACATACAATAGGCCTCTGTGCTCCCATGCTAGCCACGGCCGGTGGGAAGACATATTTCATTGTGTCTCTGTGTATTAAAAAATTACCACACTAAGTTTTGTGTTCTACATATAGAACCTACTGCGGTTAAACCAACCATTAATTTGAACGCTGTTTGTACAGAATGTCTGACCCCAACCTGGCCCTCGCTGTTTTGTATTTAATATTTGCGTGTTTAGCTATTGACAAACAGAACCCGTGCAGCGAATGTTGCTGCTTATGAAGTTATAAATTTATTTTTAAAACACACCTTTTCTTAAATTGTACAGCTGTGGTGTACTCAGAGCTAAGAGGTGGTACTGGTAGAAGCTGTTTGCTTTATTAAAAAAGCAAATCTATTATTATTTTAATTCCAGCTTTTTTTTATGATTGTCGTTTTAGTTGTCCGTCTGTCCGCAGGCTGGTGGGCGTGAGAGTTGATGAAATAAAGAGTTCGCATTGGTTATGACAGGAATATTTTATGGTACTCTTATTAAGGGCTTCGCTGGATTTGAGTGAGTTAAGAAGATGGCTGACCTTATTTATTTTTTACTGTTCGAAAATCTGTTTTCAAAGTCTGCAGCATACTTATATTGTACAATAATCTGTATGGATTAATTCAATTGTCTCGCTCTTGTTCGTGTCGTATTAGCCCATTAGTGATTGTATAATTCGAACACGGTTTTTATTTTTGCTAATACAAAAGCATATTACAGATTAATTATAATTATAATTTAAATGGCCTGGATCCTTTGAGCCCCCATCCCAAACTCAAACTGTGAGCTCATATCTAACTGCATACTCGTCAGTTTAGACAATATTTTTTGCCTCTACGGATGTGTTCTGTGCGCTCTATTGGTGTATTAGAACCTGCATAGTAAATAAAATGCTCACATATTCATATTATAAATATTCCCCTCTCTCTTTCGCTCCCAGATTCGTCCTTTTGTTTTGTGAATTGTTTGTTTGCTTGTGTAACCCTATATCTGGGATCGTTTTCTGTTTCTTTTGCCTAATGCATTCTTCCAATCAATCTAAATATTCACACCTTTTTCCACACTTCTAACCTGATGTCTCCGCCTTCTCTGTAGATCTTCCTGTGCAAATTTCCTAAATTAGGATAACTTTCCATTCACAGCTACCAGCTGCTCTTCAAACGTCTGTCTACACCCCTATTGTCTGTTTCCCACACCCGAGATAGCAGTAACTATGGAACCCCCCCTTTCCCCTACACGCAGATATTCGTCGGTCTATAGTAATTTCGAATGCCGAACACATTTTATTGAATGCAAAGTTCTCTACTGAACTTGACAAGCGCTTGTTATTATCTGTTCGCTCTCAATATGCATACGGTTTTTTTTTTAATTCGGCGAATATTTGCATATAAAACGCATATTTACATACGATTTATATAATGTGTTTAAATGCATAAATATACATAAATTTATGTGTAATTATTATTACCATATTTCCCAATCCAGTTGAATGTTTTGAATGATACATAGAAAAAGCTTTTCAATAGCTTGTTTTTTGGTTGCGGAATCGTTGCAGGTTTCCGATTTCATATAGGTTTCCAGGTTTAGGCTTTCAGTTTAGTTTTCAGTTGCGTAGGTTTTCAGTTTGGTGGGTTTCAGGTTGCGTAGGTTTTCAGTTTAGTGGGTTTTAGGTTGCGTAGGCTTTCAGTTTAGTGGGTTTTAGGTTGCGTAGGTTTTCAGTTTAGTGGCTTCCAGGTTGTGTAGGTTTTCAGTTTAGTGGGTTCTAGGAATCTAGGTTGCATAGGTTTTCCGTCAGGTGTGTTGTAGATTGCGTCAGTAAGGTTTGTAGTTGGTAGTTGGCATATTTGGCTAGGTTTCAATTCCTGCTTAGATGGGTTCTAGCTCTTTCGTTTTAAGAGCTTTAAAACTTTTTTCTCTTGTCTGAAACGCTTGAGCTCCATATAGGCTTCACGATCACAGGACTACTAAGGGCCGGCAGATCCGTTGATTTTGCGAAGGTCCGTCGGGCTGATGTCGGCCTCTAGCACCGCGGCAAGGTGCTCCCTCGGGGTGTACACCCGGGGTGTACCTCCAGCGGGGTGGGCGTCCAGCGAGTGTACCTCCAGCGGGGTGGGCCTCCTGCGAGTGTACATCCGGCAGGGTGGGCGTCCAGCGAGTGTACCTTCAGCGCATGGGCCTCCCTCGGGTGTACATCCGGCGGGGGGATTCCCGCCCCTCCCACCAATGTCGTGTGCACGCGGTTAGTGTAGGAAGGAAACCCCCGATGCTGACGCAGCCCTGTACACTGAGCAACCGGCCCCCCATGCGGGGGACAGAGAGCAGCCCTGTAGCTGGGGACAGAGAGCAGCCCCTGTAGCAGGAGGGGTAGTGCGTGGAGAGCCGCCATCCCCCTGTAGCAAGGGACAGATAACAGGCGGCCCCCTGTAGCAGTATGAGGTGGGGTACAAAGAGACACGGGGTGCTGGGACAGAGAGTGCGTGGAGGCACCCTGCGCTGCCCTGGCATGTCGCAGCACGCGGCGTGGACAGAGAGGCAGTATGAATCACACCCCCCGCGGAGAGAGCGGCCCAGTCTGGAGGCGTGGGACAGACCGGCGGTGAGTGATAGAGAGCTCCCCAGGCTGCAGAGGACTTGAAAAGAAAAAACACGTATTTTAGTTGTTTCAGGTTCAGGCCATCCGGCAAACAGAGCAAAGCTCTCCAACAGTGTTTTATTTAGCATAGACTACGGGGTAGCGCCCCAACACATTAGCATAGTAGCGAACAGATGCGTTCTGCAAGCAATTAACAATCAAGTAGGAGTAGGGCTCCCTAGTGGCGTCTTCGTACATTTGAACAAAACTTTTTGGGTTAGCGGGGACAAGCTGCTTTGCAATATGGGCGACTGTACTAACGTCCCGTACATTGCGGAACAATACAAGGTAGTTTGCGTTAAGGGATTGAGTGCGGTGCTCCTTGCCCTTGGCAAACAGGTTTTGTACAAGGTACCAAAGCCGGAATCCCACATGGCTGACTTTGCGAGTGAAAAATGCGGTAAAAGCAGCGTTTTTTTCCATGGCTTGCATTTGATCATCGACAACGAGTAGAATATTCGGAGCGGGAACATAGGTTTCAGGGTTAAATGTAGACGAGCGAAAATTGACAGGGTACGGTAATTCAAACAGTTCCGGGTCTGGATAGTGCCCAAACCAATCAACGCGAACAGGCTTAGGGTCCTGAAAAAACTCGTTTCGCAGCAATTCTTTAACAAGAGTTGTTTTTCCGCTCTGGTTAACACCAGCAAAAATCGCCGAAGTATTTGGAGCAAACTTTAGAGCGTCAGGATCAATTGTTTGGTACATTTTCAGGGCGAGTTGACACTCCAAATATTAAAAACTATTTTATTTGTAGAACATGTTTTCGAACCATCAAATCATTTTCAAGCAGATTGGTAGAGTAACATTCCCTTAAAATCTTTTCAATCGACAACCCCTCTAAAAAGTGCTTTTCGGCCACAAAAATCACATGCGGCCCACACGCTACACTTAGAGGGTGTTGAACAGGGTGGCGATTCATAGCAACAGGTGAATGTACATGCTTCGAGATCCAAGCCGAGAGCAATTCCGGCACGGGTTCAATACACAGGGGTCAAAAAATGTCACACTCTTATCATCGTGTAGGCAAATCAGTCCCCAGTGGGTGCCTGGCAGATTACCCGTGTCAAAATTAATTACATATGCAGCAGGGTAAACAGGTGCAGGAATTCTGTCAAGAGGGCAAACGCGCACTTCCACAGGTAGTTTTAAACGTTCCAAAATTTCCAACGTGTTCATACGTAGTCCAGAATGGGCTGGCGGCCTCTAGTGATTTGCACCGCGTTGTCAAAGTAACCAAACACCAAAACGTTAATCCCGGCAGGTAGGGCTGCAGAAAACTTTATCTGTAGGGTAAGATTCCCTCTCTCGCGAGGCATGCTATGTCCACCCAGTTCCATGTCGGGCATTAGATTCCACGCAAATAAGCAGTAACCAGCGCGATAATCCGAATATGACAGGTCAATGTCCAAATCGCGATTCATTTTCCCTAGGCTCTTAAACAGCATGGCGTATTCGCGAGCATAGTTTTGGGCAGCGAACCTTGGAGTGAATGGTTGACCGCACAGACTGACCCGTCCTTGTACAGGGCCACACTGTCCGCCCCAAATGGCTCGAAATTGAACGGATTATGGGTGGCCACCCCGTTATATGCGGCACTATTGACCATCCCATAATGACAAGTTTAGGCTTCTGCTCCGGGAAAATATTATTGATTGACACGTCGCGAACTCCTACAGCGACAGAGGTGTTGTGTACAACGAGGCGCTCGATGGGGTAGACTGCATTCTGAGTTGACAGCTGTTCTTCAATCTCCAAGGCCAGTTGGGGGTTAGCCTTTACCCGACGAACGTGTAATTTTGCACTTTGAAGAACCAACTTTGCATCAACCCCTTCGGCGTGATTCTCTACAACGAATCCCGAATTTTGCAGAGTGAGCGTAACCACCATATCAGTGTAGGGTAGCAGCATACGATCGTTGGTGACAAAAAAGTCGAGACTAAGAGGGCCATACAGATGAAATGTTCGAGAACCGGCAGCCATCGCCTTGCGAGTTACAAAGCCAGGATTTCCAACCGCAGCCATTTGACCCCCAGCGTCTTTAGCGTAGCCCATCATCCGCAGTTGGTTAGACTTTGAATCAGACCCATAACTCAAGCATGTACGAATGTACGCCTTGTAGGCATGGTTGTTGTTGCTAGACTCGATATGTGTACCATTTATGGAAAGAGACACGTTTTTGAACATGGTCTCCAAGAGGTAATTGATTGGCGCCACGTTTGAATCCGCCGCCAAATCGGCTCCATTAGCTCTTTAATACAACCTTTAATCTCGAGATCAATGTCATTAAGATCGACAAACGTCTCGCCGCCCACAATTCTAAACTCGACCACACTCGCATTTTCGACGCTGGCAACCGGGTGGATTTCTTCAGTAGTTGAACCTACAGCGGCAATCTGGTGGGCTCGAGGGGCAAAGAGCTCAAACTCGGACTTTGTACACAGACACTCGGACATGTTTAGTAGACAGACTCGATTCGGCGAATCTAATTGAAGCGGGGCTTTTTATTTATAGTGCTGAAAATGTCTGAATTGAGACGCTTCGGAGCCTTTTTTCTTCTTCGTCCGCTACCCCTTTGGGTAACCGTGTCTTTAAAGGCGTCCTTGGCAGCCTGAACAGAATTGCGCAGGACAGACTCTTTCAAATTGCCTCCTTGCTCGAGGCTATCGTTAACAGTAGTTGCTAGGGCTCTAGTACCATGACGGAGAACGTTTTTACCAAAACTCTTTAGAATTGGCAGCGCGAAGCGGGCAATGCTTCCAAACAAACCGTTGCCCCTCTGGGCGCCCGCGAAAACAGGCAAAGCTCCACCAATCAGAATAGAAGGCATGATTAAGCACTAGGATATAGTTTACTGAGGCTGTGCTGTTTATTTATAGCTTCTTTTCGCGGATGTTAACGCTCAAGACGGTCTTGCCCCTCATTACTTTTGTCATATCCCTGCCCATATCATCGTTAATTTGTACTTCAATAGTTTTGAATGGGTGCTTAACCAGCGGTAGATATGCCGGATTGACAAACTCGTAGTACTCGCGACCGCCCTGAACTTTGGGATCCATCGGTATAGCTCCCAACAGAGGAACTTTAACGTCTCCTACAATAACAGAATCGACTATGCTCGAATAGATGTACATTGTTTGTATTCCACCGGTTAATTCCATTGATGCGTTTGCGTAGAAATCCGATATACCGAAAAATGGGGTTGTATAATCATGCTCTGGGAAACCAAGCACGCTGGTCAAGCGCCCCAGCCCAAACATGTAATCCATCGAGCCAATGTAATAACACCTATTCGTAACTTCGCTGTATCCGAAAAAGTCCGTTCTAGGTGCTGGAGCCGCTATGAGATCTTTGATCCGTTTCCAAATTAAATTCGTTGAGTTCCTCCACCATCTTTTAGGTGTACTATAGTATCCTCCCTGCATAAAAAATATTTGATCAGACGCTGCGCTAGTAACTTGTCTTATTATTGGAGCATGGTCCATTGACTGCACAGTCGGTTCCTCAACAACTGCGGTGATGGAGGCTGCACACCCCGCGTGTAATACGAGTTCAGTAGGTAGATCCTCATTAGACTCGAAGCCGGCGACTAGTTTAAACACCTTGGGTAGGGTATCCGGGAATTTGATGCCGACGGTGGATTTTGAAGTATTCACAATCATAAAGGCGGTTGGGGATGTTCTTAAAAAGACAATTTTCTTATTATCCCCTTCAACGTATCGGATACCGTTTAGAAAGCCGGAAATACATTCTTCAGGGGTTTTCAGACCCGCTGCGAGACAAAGGTTTGCAAACGACGAAGCCGTCAAGAGGCCCTCCTGTTCGCGAATGGTGATCGGTATAGATTTTTTGAAAGATTCAAATTCTTTGGTAAAGTAGATCCGTTCGAGGCAAACCTCATGATTCGGAAAGTGGAGAGTGTCCGGTAAATTAATAAAATAATGAGCCGGATTATTTTCGGGATAGTGCTCGGGGCACGCATTGCTAGGCAGAAAGAGATGCATGGTAGCCATGCATTAGTTATTATTACGTTGACGTATATTTATAACTTCATTTACAGGTACAAATGAATTAAAAGTGTCGGGATAACCGCGCCAGCTAACGTAATGGTGCGCAACACCATTTATTAACACGTTTCTACGCAAAACTTTATTGATTACAAAACGCTCGGGTCGGGTAGATTTGGACAGTTCATTGTAGTAAAACCGTCCCTCAATCACTTCACCAGACAAATCAGAAATACGATAAAAATGTGGGGGTCCAGGACAAACTTTGGATATAATGTACACCTCCTCACTATACATGTCGTACGCCTCCTTGTCGAATGCCCGGCGAGATTTCGAAATTCTCACAAAATCCCCCTTTTTATATACGGGGTCGTCTTTTTGCTGATCCGGGTAGAGCTTTTCCCACACACGCTTCTGATTGTGGAACCCTACACTTGACGGTTTCATCTCAATAGTAGAATGCGTCGTGTTGTTGTAATTACCTACCAAATTGGGTAAGTAGTCAACCCAACGCCACGTGTTGTTGTGCTCAAAGTAGCGAGCCAGACGCTTTCGAAGAGTTCTAATCAGCCTCTCGGCCATGTTTGCCTTGTACACAGAGTTGGTGCTGTACATTTTAACATTATTGTCTTTTAGTATGCGGCGCATTCGCTGATTATAAAACTCGGTACCCCGATCCACGTGCAGGTAAAGGGGGCGGGCAGGGAAATCATTCGCCAACATTGACTCAAACGCTGCGGGGGTATCACTCTTTAGTTTAATTGCCCTACAAAAAGCCTGCTTACTAAGCACATCAATAACAACTAGTATATATTTATGTCCGTCATTCCAACGTTTGTATCGCGACATGTCCATCAAATCGGCTTGTAGAGTTTCCATGAATCCTCCCGACATTACTTTTCCCGTTTTAAATGTCCTGTTGACTCTCCGGTGACGGGTGTAACTCGGTTGGGTTTCTAGCCATTCCCTGGTTTGGCGTCTTGTCAGGTTTGGCGCCAGACGTTTGGCCTCCTGATAGACACGGGCAGCATTTGAAAAAGCGGCGGCTCCTTGTTCGTAAACTCGACGAAGAGCGGTTAGAGCCCTCATTGACAACAAGTGTGGATGCACAGCATGAATAGTTGCACGTAATGTCGGCTGGGGAGTTGTCTACACAAAGCTTTGATGCGGCGGCTGCTGCGCCCATGACCGCCGGGCGCGGTTATGTATGGATTAGGGTTCTATTTATAAAGAGTATCGTATTTTCGGTTCCGGGCGGTCTTAGTTGGTAATCGTGATATTTACCCATCCCGGCACCTTGATCCACAAGTTGGGCATAGCATTTACACCTTTGTTGCGCGTGGTCGTTAAATCGCGGGTGTCTGTCGCAATTGTGTGCTCATATTCATCGCGGTAATCATCGGTACCAACCATATGGTCAACCTTCTTTTCCTCCACAGGGAGCTGTTTCCGACCGAGCATAGACATTGGTATACGGGCCTTGTCTAGCAGAGCCCAGAAAGCGGTCGAATATTTCGGGTGATTATTAGTGTTGGTGGTGACGGCTTGTAGAAGATCAAAAACGTTGCTGCCACCCCAAGTTTCACCATCAAAAACGACTTCCCACGATTGGTTGTAATTTAGGCTGGGGTGCTTTTCTGTTAGTATATTCCATATACGTTGTTGCCTATCAGAAAATAGCTGCTTTGTCGTCTTTTGGGGTTTTACTTTAGCCAATTGGGTCTGTAGCTTTGCATTGTACTCTACAAGTTTTTCGTACTCCGATTTTGGGGCAATTTCTCGCGGAGTACCCTGTCTAAGCTGATTGAATTCCTCCTCGGGGACCACAACGTACTTGTCCATTTTCAACGTCGTTGTCCTAGCAGACCGCCAAACAGTCCAGTGATTAACGGAGCAGCAATCTTGGCGAGAATTGGTAGGAATCCTCCAACTTGAGGGTCCGATAGTATCATATTCTTCTTCCTATTTATAGACAGTTTTTTGTCGGCCATGTCATGCAGGGCTTCTCTATAACGTTTCAACCTTGCAAACTGTCTAGGGGATAGATCGATATTGCCCTTGAGTACATTGTGGCTTAACTCGCACAGACACTGCATCAACTCATTATCGGCTCCCCTAATAATGGCCCTCCTTCGATGTGGTCGCGCGTCACCGAGCTCCTCTAGCTCGCGACGGCAAGAACAAAGACGAGAAATTCCGTTTGTCATTATTAAGGTGGTAAGCATTGCGTGCATACATGTGCATATTTTGTTTATTTATAAGCAAAGCATAATTAGAGTTGCAGAATAGCAGTCACGTGGTCGTACATTTTACACAGTTCGTCATAGTTTCGTATTCCTAGGAACACTAACCGACCATTCTTTCCGCACAGCAGGCACTTGGCCTTGCGGAATGGGGACTTTATTACAAGCCCATTGAATACCTCACTCTCCCACTCAACCCAGCGCGAGCTCGAGTTGGCAAGGCGGAAAAAGTTTGGCTTAACATTAACTTCTGCACGATAAGTACCGGTAGTGATAACAACAGAGTTTGGTTTACATTGAGCAAAAAGACGCAGCACATCGTTGGTTGATTGGCAACCAAAAACAATGGCAGATAATGAACGTTTGAAAAAGTTTATTGTACACTTTCCGATCCTCAGGTTGTACAATGCCCGGGGTCTATGAAACGTTCTAGCGCGCGCCCAGTCCAAGTTCGGTAGGTGGTTCCACCTTGCGCAAAACACCCTGTTTACGCACACGACGTTCTGCAAGCGGTTTTTTCGGTTGCTTTTGTTTCCGCTCAGCTCCACCAGCTCCGCGCTTGCGTCCTACCTTGATTTTTAACGGTGGAATCCAGTAGCAGCGGTCAAACGCCTGCTTGGGAGCTTCTATGAATTGCAGTTGTTGAATTTTGGTACCGCGGTTAGAACCGAGTCGTGAATCACCGCCGTGTCTAGGGCGAACAGTACTCTATAGTAGCCCGTCTTGTTCTTGTAGTCGGTGCACAACTTGCCGCTCTTGTCGTACATTTTAAAGTCGTGAGCCAATCCGAATGCAGCGCTGTCGCAGCCAAAAGTGGGGTTGTACCCCAATAGCGCCATTCCTTGGATAGAGAGCTGGTGACACACGGAATTGAACGCTTCTGGTATGCAGCTCTCCAAGTGCTTTTGGGAAAGAATGATGAATTCGCGGCCTTCATTGTCGGTTCTCACACCCTTGACAATCAGTACGGGCGTCGCATTGGCAAGATAGAGAGGGCCCTGTTCGTCGTACTCAATGTCGTACGTCTCGGTTCCGTTGTAGCTTGGACCTCTCGACTTGAGAGAGAATAGGTCGATCCTAACACTATTGTAGTCTTGAACGGTATCCATGTTGCTGCTGCTGTTGCTGAGAGTGGGTCTCACACCCTGAGCGCCTCCTTATATACCCTTGGGCGGAGGGTGGGGTGGCTGGGCGTTTTTGTTATAGTGCTTCTTTAACGACACTTTCCGGTGTTGGAAATCCGGAAAAAATAAACCTTTTGTTTCGATCTTCTGGTCGAGGGGTTTGAGGCGTGTCGTTAATGCAGCTGCAGTGAGGGTTGATAGTCAACTTCGCTAGCACTGGTCTACTGTGTTTAGGTCGCCAAATCCTTTGGTGTTCGTCCACGAGGGAGCAATCGGCTGGTGATTCCGGTACCGTATTTTCTCACGATGATCCTCTTGTAATATTGGGGCAATTATCTGCTCCATTCTTTGAAGATTGGCTTTGAAATGCATCTTGTCTCTAAAGTAGTAGTCAATTCGGGCATCTGTATATTCTTGGGTGCTGTAAGGCCCTTGCCCAATTTCGTCTACCTCGACATTAAAGGTGACTAATCGTTCGGGAATTGGTTTGCCGTGACAAATGCATAACCAGTCTGTGGACTTTTTCAGGGTCTCGTACTCTGCCCTTTCTTTGCTCGATAAAAGCGGGTAGTCTCGAGAAATCCAGCTCATTCCTCTGACTCGTCAGATTCGTCGAGAAAGAAATAGTGGAAGAAATTGTCGACTCTATTCTTTTCAACTGCACAAAGTATTTTGTCTGACAGGTGAAATTCGCAGTCTCCTTTTACGTACAGGCGCTTCCCGTCGATAACTTTGATAGATGCGCCGCCTCCGAGATCGTAATCTGTGCAGCTAGTGCCCAGAAATTTCATTCGATGCCATTGTGCTCGACTAAACACGGCTCCTGGACAGCTACAGTTTTGACAGTGGATGCGGAAACGCGGTTTGTTTGGGTCCCAATATCCCACTTCCAGCACTGCGTTGTCAACGTGGGTGTACACTATTTCCGATTGCCAGTACATTTCGATATTGTTGAGAAATACCAATTTTATTTATTTATAGGCTGCCGTCTGAACAGATTTCCAACCATTCCCTCCACTGTAGAACAGTTCTCTCAATTGATAAAAGTAAATACGCCGCTAGGAGCCCCCGGTTGCTGCTGCGCGCTTCGTAAAGACAGTTGAGATATGTGTCTCTATTTGCATACGCAAATGATACGGGTTCTGGCAGAATCCGGTTGATCAACTTTGATAATAACAACCTAGCAGTTCTACCATTGCCGTCGCTAAAGGGGTGTATGGTGAGAAACTTTTCTAGGAAATATGCTCCTGTCACTACTGCATCACGCAAGATTTGTGGCTCTTTTATGTCTCTAGTTAATTTTACCAGCTGCCGTTCAATATTTTCTGGGGCACTGTAATACATACTCGCGCCTGCTGGCTTGGCGTGCTTAATTCTATACGATCCTGCATTCGGGAGCAGTCCTCTGCACACGCGTGTGTGAACTTGTCTAACAAACTCTGTGTCAATTAACCCCCTCGTGTCATTGAGGTGTATTGCCGCACTCCATAGATTGGCTGTGACCATACAGGACCGGGTTTTTATCGCTTCTTCTGCTTCCTCCCAAGTCAACGCCACCTCTCTCTCCTCAATGTTTACTTCAGTTACGAATGCCAGCCGGGCTAGATACGTGAATTCTAAGCGCTCCTTTGCGGTCAATCCCTCGATTCTTTTCCTAGTGTCTGATAACAATCTTTCAATGAGGGGTAATCTGGCGCGCACGCTCTCGTTGCTGAAATAGGGGTTATCAGTTATACCCTCTTCCATGTTCTCCATACAGAGGGTTTTGTACACTGCTTCTATTTATGGTTGCATTAACACGTTGCTCGCGGCCTGTCTGTCCCTCTGCAGCCTGGGGGGAGCTCTCTATCACTCACCGCCGGTCTGTCCCTCTACCACCCCGGCCTGGGGAAGCTCTCTGTCCCTCCGTGTGACTCACACTCCCTCTCTGTCCACGCCGCGTGCTGCGACATGCCAGGGCAGCGCAGGGTGCCTCCACGCACTCTCTGTCCCAGCACCCCGTGTCTCTTTGTACCCCACCTCATACTGCTACAGGGGGCCGCCTGTTATCTGTCCCTTGCTACAGGGGGATGGCGGCTCTCCACGCACTACCCCTCCTGCTACAGGGGCTGCTCTCTGTCCCCCGCATGGGGGGCCGGTTGCTCAGTGTACAGGGCTGCGTCAGCATCGGGGGTTTCCTTCCTACACTAACCGCGTGCACACGACATTGGTGGGAGGGGCGGGAATCCCCCCGCCGGATGTACACCCCGAGGGAGGCCCATGCGCTGAAGGTACACTCGCTGGACGCCCAGCCGGCCGGATGTACACTCGCGGGAGGCCCACCCCGCTGGAGGTACACTCGCTGGACACCCACCCCGCTGGAGGTACACCCCGGGGGAGGTGGTACACCCCGAGGGAGCACCTTGCCGCGGTGCTAGAGGCCGACATCAGCCCGACGGACCTTCGCAAAATCGCGCCATACGGAATCCCTTAGTAGTACCCCCCACCCCCAAGACATGTACACAGTCAAAAGGCAGTCAGTCAAATGTCGTAGACCCGAATGACAAGCAATAACGCGAGAAAAATTCATAATAAAAATTGCAAAATTAAACTTGTCAGTTTCTTAAAAGATTTGAAACCCAGTGTCGATGGAAAATATGTATCTGCACAGCTGCATGCTCTTCAATTATGAGTATTCATAATTGCACCGATGGGACCCAATTGCTAAGGGGTCTATATATACAGCTTTAGCTATCTATGGTACTGTAGCTACTAATCAATTTGGCCGCCTACCTTGCCAAGCTGTGAGATTTTGTCTGACATTCGTTAGCGGAAGTCAGTAATAAGTTTGCAGCAATTGATTTTAAGCCCATCGAGCCGCTGCGTGTTCGTTCCGTTCCTGTGCTTGTTTTTTCTTGCCCTTGCTTTTAATGTTTAATCTCGCGCTTATCTGCCAGCAGCTTTTAGTCCCACCCCCTCCATTGCTGGATGAATTCGCTTGAAAATATACGTTCCGTGCTGCTGTCAATCATTCACTTGACATCGTTTCCTCATCGAACTTTACCGCTTACATTTTGCGCTCCTAAGTAGCAGATTGCCTCTACCTATATCTGTGTCGTGTTAGGATTGCTGCTGGTAAAATTGCCTCCACTGGCTGCACAAAATAGAGAGCGAATTTACGAGCGTAGTGCACAACTTTTCTATTGCTTATCCCTATAGCTTGTCGCATTCTTATCTACCAGATTCTTCTCCTTAACAATTATTAATCTCTCTGTGTGTCCTGCAATTGGTGTAATAAGCCTGGATCTCAGAGACCCAGCTCAAGGAGACCTTGAATCTTTAGTTCAAACATATGGACACGTTGCTTCATCCAAAATCTGGTTCGAGCCACATCCCTTCTTTTTAAAAATTGTCTACCTAGCATTTCCGATGAAAGCCGGGACGAAAACAAAAAACCTTCCTTCTGTGAGCAAGCAATCAAGCGATTTGCTAAATAGGCCTTGAATTCGGGGCCCAGCAACCGACCTTCGTTTGAAGAGTGAAGACTGACAGGTTAGCGCCGAAACATTGACAGACGAATGAGCGAATGAATGACGACTGAACGAATAAATGGCAGACCAGCGAGGAAGCCTTGTAAACACAAGCCTTGCTCCGCGTAAATCAATGTCCTCCTCCCTCCCTGCTGTGTGCAGTTTCTCTTTGATTCTCAAATATTTGGTTTACATGTAGTGTACTGGCATTGCTAATGGAATTTGCCTGTTGGCTCTCCCCATGGGGTTGAGTAGGGTCACAATTTTATTATATTATGCTCCGTATTCTTACTATTGCTGTCGCAGCGATTACTATTATTATTATTATTATTAGTTTAAGTTGTAAGTATAACTAGTTTAACTAATTGGCAAAGTTGGGGTGTATAAGATTCTTCTAGAAAGAAGGGGGACTACGAAGGCCGAACGGACGGGATGTCTGCCTGACTGGCTACTGAAGTGACCCCCCCCCCTATTAATTGAATCTGAGAAGAGAATCCAGAAGCCCAAGCTCAACTGCATCTCTTCTTTAACTCTCTTTTTCTTGTTTTCGCTCCAACAAACTCTGTGCGAGATGCTAAGTACTGCTCGGATTTGGGTTTACACTTTTTGTTTCCTATTTGCTTTTCCCGCCCGTCTGTCGCCTTTTATCATCTCGAATTCCCTATACACGTGCAGAGTTTCAGTTTGATTTTGGTTTTGTGCAAACTTAATCAATATTTCTGGCCGATGCAAAGCGTTTCAATATTTTAGTGATTCTTTTTTAAAGAAAAATGACGAGAAACTTCCGACGTTTTTGTTTAAATTAAAACAACTGTCTGAAATGGCAAACGTGGGTGGGATCTGTGGGCGGCGCGTTGGGACAGGGCGGCACAGATGTTACTTGGGGCCACCTCAGCTGCATTGATTAGATATGGATTAATTAATCAAATCAGCTATCAGACGTGGTTGCTTTCTTTTAATGTAATAAGTGTATTAAGTCTGAGCCTCCGTCCCATGCATTTTCAATAAGCTGCACTGGGGTTGTTCTGCCGGTGCGGCGTCTCTTACCGGCTCCGATGTAGAATTTTTAATCTACTTAAGTAGTTTTGCTTGCATTCGACTGCATTTACTTTCGCCCGTATGTTAGGAGAGTTTTATTCATGTCTGGATTTCTACCAGTTCCATGCTGTGCTGCCCTACCCTCAGTTGTCTTAACTTCTCAGTCTGCGATTATTTCAACCAAGGACTTCTTAGAAAGGGTAGGATGCTCCACTCGAGCTTAGTGAAAATTGTTCTGAAAGCTGGATAAATGTTTTTATAAAAACAATCAAAACCATTACTCGTTTCGGATTACCTTAACTCAGATTAGCTCAGATTAGCTGATTCGTTTCAGATCTTACCCTCTGGTCTAGTTTTTGCGTGATTGGTCAGGATGGAACAAACCAACTGATTGCTGATTGGTCAGGAGGGAGCAGAACTGCTAGTTCCTGATTGGTCAGTAGGGAACAGACCTACTGATTGCTGATTGGTCAGGAGGAACAGACCTGCTGATTGCTGATTGGTCAGGAGGGAGCAGAACTGCTGGTTCCTGATTGGTCAGTAGGGAACATACCTACTGATTGCTGATTGGTCAGGAGGAAACAGACCTGCCGATTGCTGATTGGTCATGAAGGAACAGACCTACTGATTGCTGATTGGTCAGGAGGGAACAGACCTACTGATTGCTGATTGGTCAGGAGGGAACAGACCTACTGATTGCTGATTGGTCAGGAGGAAACAGACCTGCCGATTGCTGATTGGTCAGGAGGGAACAGACCTGCCGATTGCTGATTGGTCAGGAGGGAACAGACCTACTGATTGCCGATTGGTCAGGATGGAACAAGCCTGTTAATTGGTCAGAGCTACATGTACATTTTTCTTGTCCCCCCGCAGCACAACGCCGCGCCTTGACTACATTCAGCGGCGCACCCGACTCCGTGTCGTGGACAACAGCGAACTGGGCCGCCGGGCCATGGAGGCAGGCAAGCCGCCCAGAGTGATGCACGTCTACGGCAAGAAGCTGAAGGCAGCCACGGGCGACATGGTCATGGTGGCCATTCTTGGCCAGAAGCGGCGCGGCTTCATTGTCGGAGCCCGCCGACCCGAAGGTCCCCTCAGGCCGCAGTTTGATAGCAACAATCTGGTGCTGCTGAACGATGAAGGCCAGCCGCTTGGCAACCGGATTCTGGCGCCTGTGCCCAGCTTCCTTCGGGCTAATCGCAATCCCAAACTAGACTATACTAAGCTATTGGCCATTGCCACCAAGTTTGTGTAGCAAGTACTGTTTCCTTTGTATTTGAGGCCGTTTTGAGTACTTTTGACTGCTAGTTCGAGTGGCATTTCGTATATATTTAGGTATAATGGGAATTAATGGAAATCAATAGAGGCGATTGGGACTGCAATAACGGCAATCGGGATTTCAATAACGGCAATTGGGATTGCAATAACGGCAGTCGGGACTTCAATAACGGCAATTGGGATTGCAATAACGGCAGTCGGGACTGCAATAAACTGTATATCGAGTTTTTACGTCACAAAGAAAGCATGACATTTTGTCTCTGGCAGTCCAGCTTTGCAGTTGCCATGCTTGCAGTCTTAACCAAACCATTCGTGTTCTATTTGAGCAAGCAAGTTGGAATTGTGGAGATTGTGCTTTTGTACTGCCTAGCCGTTGTCCACTGGCTGTTCATATTTCAAAATACAGAAAACAATTGTCTCTTTGGGAATATATCGAAATGAATTCTACTTAAACTCTCTTTGAATTGTCTTTTTTGCTGTTGATGGATAAACAAGGTGAAAGTACATTTCTAGGCAGATGTTCGGTGCGGTCCTGATCGGAGACCCGAGGGAGTTCAAGACCTTGCCTTTCTAGCGCTTCTGCAAAAATGGAGGTTCTGTGTACTCTTTAGCTGCTTACAGCATGAATTATGTACCCGGAAACTTGAACTTTCTTATCTATGCTTGGCGTTCAAACATTTGTTCAAATATTGGAGAGGCGAGATGGCGAGGAGATAATGCGGGCAAACATTTTAGGGACTAAATTTTGGGTAAATATCCGGGCAGTGTGAGCCAGGTGACTATTGGGCCATGCATTCAGCCAATTTGAGTTCCCGTTGGAGTATAGAGTGCTGTCTGTCTCCCCAACCAGATGGTCAATGGTTTTCAGTTCAGTTCTTTATTTTCCGTTTTTCTCCGTTCTTCTGGTACTGACAGCAGTTGAGCTGCTCAATTGTGCACTTTTGCCTTAAGTCAGTCAGTGAGTAGTCTCAATCTGAGTCAGGCAGATTGTTGTTCTGAATCCCAGCAGCGTCCCTGACTTTCCAATCGTGCTTCGGGTGTTGACCCCTGGGGCGGGAATACATGGCGGGAATGAAGCATAGGAGAGGAGAGCATCAAGAGAGTTGCGAAACACCTGCAACTAGAAAGAGTAAATGCATGGCTTCACTTACTCAATTAGACTAGGCGCCAAAGAGACGCTTGGGTGCATGGTTTAGCAACTAAACTCTGCTCTGAGATGGAGACAGGGGGTTCAGCGCAAGAGTGCTCGTGTACTATAAATCAATGCTATACGTGACATCCCTGATGTTCTATTGTATTTTATTAATTTTCCTTGTCAGCTTGAAATGAATCAGTTAGAGTAATCCAGGAGTCTTTATCTCTCTTTCGGACACTAAATAATCACTAACACTGGCACCCCTAGCACCGAAAAGCCTCAACTGCAGGTACCCTCGGACCTCGGACAGCCACAATAGCTTAATAATAATAATTGATCACACCTGCCCTAATAGACAGATGTGCAACCGACAGCTCAGCCGCAGCTATTGCGCGCGCATCTGAAGCCTGCGTACGGCTGTTCAGTCCAAGGATTGAAGGGGGGGGGGGGTCGCCACACACACCCTCAATTACCCCAGCTAATGCGGGCACCCATTTTACAGCTGAGTGAACTGAGGCAATGCAGAGTTAAGTGTCTTGCTCAAGGACACAAATTGTTCCAGTGGGGTGGGGAATCGAACCCCCGACCTTCAAGTCGTGAGTCTGACGCTCTGACCACTGGGCTACAACCTAGATTAGTGTTGGCGCATTGCCACTGGGAATTCGTACTCATTACAGATTTTACTGTCCTTTGGATTCCTATCGATTTCGTATCTATTTTATCTACTCGTGCTTATATTATCCCCTGCTAGGATTTTTTCAGCGGATTTGGATTTCGGTCACTCCGAGTTGAAGTGAGTTGGCCATTTTATAATTAACTTGAGGATCGGGAGATTTCCCATAGTATAAGCCTATTGGGAAGACAGAATCGAATTCGAGATTTTTCTCGCAAGGAGCTCAGAGCGACGCTGAGCATTCAACGATTTCTTAAAACTGTTGTTTGGTTCACATTTCTACAAGAGTAAAATTATAAATCATTGAATTCTAAGCAACCAAATAATGCCAGCACATAATTAATTCCGCATCAACTCTGATAGAACTTCCGGTTATCATCGCTAATATCCCAGACAAGTCTGAGTAAAATCCTGCCCGAATTTCTAGTCATGGACAGCGTACTTAACTGGAAGGATGCTACACTGTACTGGGTTTTTCTTGACAGCTTATTAACTGAATAGCAGCTACATTTGTAACTGTCAGATAGTTTGTTCTTCAAATCCAATAAATACATACATCGTACAGTGCTGGGGAGCAGTTGACATGACAGACTGCCATGTCCAACTCGTCAATGGGATGCCCGTCTTCATTACTCTTGTTTTGTTGAATCCCGTCTTCACCGCACAGGTTTGCACGACCCGAGAGAAACTGAAGCTGGTTAAACAAGCAACCACTGCATCAGATTTACTCAGCATTTGCAACTCCCTGCATCTACACGGCTAAGGCTGCTTCGTTTTACCTTTCCAGCATTATAGCAGGATTGATTGCAGCTTTTCGCATGTATCTGTTCAATATTGTGGATTCGTTGCGCTGATAAAAAACTGCAATAAGCTTACAACGGAACTCACCTTACATGGGAGAGCTGTTTCTCATCGAGCGTCAGATAAAAAAGTACAAACGCTAACCCGGCGTAATCTCCAGGGTTTCCAACTCTCTTACATTTATTTATTCTTCGCTATCACTGCCCCCAAACAAGTACGGCGTACAGTAAGCTAACCACTTTTCAATTACTGTGTTACGTAATAACTAATAAGTCTTGAAATAAAATAGCCAAATATAGAAGCTTCATGTTGGCATGCAAGCCTGGACTGACACGGAAAAAGGGTTTCTAAGAAACTAAATGTAGAAAAGTCGAATGCCGAGTCTGGGCTTTCCCTAAATTACACTAATGAGAATTAAAATTTTCATTTTTCAAATTGTGATTGTTTTATGGGAAGCAGGTCGAATGCTTATACATTGCCTGATTCGTTGCTCCATTGATCTTTGAACAAGTTTTGTCAGTTGTTTAAATTGCGAAAAAGTTCCTTATTACATACAGTGTATTGACTTTCTTACTTTAAAAGCATTTGTTGCGTGACTGTGACCGGTGGCAAGTCATGCAAAAATATGAGCCTTTGATCTGCAATTCGATCAGAAATCAATGGCTATATATTGTCTTAAAAGACAATTATGTAACATATTCTAAGAACTAAGTTTCCCGTCCTTTCATTTTTAATTCGTCCTTTAATTCATGCAGAACGATGGCCTGGAAAGGCCTCGAACAAGGTCCATGCATGGCTGCTTGACTCCGCACCCATCAGTTGGATGATATTCCCCGGCTTATTTCTCGCATCAGTGATCGACAAAAATTCTTGTTGCCGGAAAGCCCGTAGCTCGTAGTTAGGCAATCCAATTACTCAACTCTTGCATTATTAGCCTCGCTGCTGCTCAGTCGTGCAGGTCCATGCCGCTCCGGACATGGCGCCCAGGAACTCTGCTCGACATCCTGGAATTAGCAATTTCGTATCGCAGTATGTGGCGTCTTTGAATCTTCGAGTCTTCCAAACTCAAAGCTTCATCAGCTCCAAGTTTCATTAGTTCGAAAGTTTGTTTTCGAAAAGAGACTGATCAAGCTATTGGTAAATAAATTTCAAGAAACATTTAAATAAGCTGTCGAAATACAGCCGTTGGTTATAACAAAGACTACTCAAGTAGAAAGACGGAAACCTCGTTACTAGGAAAATTTTAAGGAGGCTGGTGTTTCCGAAAATAATACACTACGGAGATAGGAATCTATAGGAATAGCCGTGCCATTTAA
>NIVC01005161.1:0-24305 GCA_002269645.1 Macrostomum lignano | reverse complement strand
ATAAGCCATAATTAGCAATCCATTCTACTCCCTCATTCATAAGCCATAGATTAGCAATCCATTCTAGTCCCTTATTTATAAGCCATAGATTAGCAATCCATTCTATTCCTCATTTATAAGCCATAGATTAGCAATCCATTCTTTCTTCATTCATAAGCCATAGATTAGCAATCCATTCTATTCTTCATTCATAAGCCATAGATTAGCAATCCATTCTATTCTTCATTCATAAGCCATAGATTAGCAATCCATTCTACTCCTCATTCATAAGCCATAGATTAGCAATCCATTCTATTCTTCATTCATAAGCCATAGATTAGCAATCCATTCTATTCCCTCATTCATAAGCCATAGATTAGCAATCCATTCTATTCCCTCATTCATAAGCCATAGATTAGCAATCCATTCTATTCTTCATTTATAAGCCATAGATTAGCAATCCATTCTATTCCCTCATTCATAAGCTATAGATTAGCAATCCATTCTATTCCTCATTCATAAGCCATAGATTAGCAATCCATTCTATTCCCTCATTTATAATTCATAATCTATCCTTACCGCTCGCAGCCTCCTGCACAGCCGAAGACTGATGACGATGTCGCTGCTGCTGCTGCTGCTGCTGCTGCTGATGACTCATCGAAGGAGGCTGCAGAGAGGACGATGAGGAGGAGGACCCCGAGCACAGCAGCATCCGTTGATCGCCGCTCAGCAGCATCTCAAAGCCCAGTTTCTGTCTCGAATTTTAGCAGCACGGATCGGATCAGGACTTGGGAGGCTGACCGCATCTTTATACTGAGTGCCAGCAAGTCTGCATGCATGGGCTGTGCATGCACTGGCCAATGAGAGCTCAGGAAGAGGTGGTGGGTTGATAATCGCTTAGCCGCATGAGGTCAGACCAGGCTCTGAAGAGAGTCCACGCCAGACCAGCCAAAGTGTGAGGAGTTATTAAATGAAGAATAATTTCAGGAAGCTTCCCACAGTGCCCCGCCCCGCCTGTCTGTGCAGATCTTCCCTGCAGACCCCCCTAAATTGCTTGGAATTGTAAGCCTTGGCCAAATTGGCCAAATAATACTTTTTTTCTATGCACATCGCACAGCTGGCGCTACTCTAGGAGCAGCAGCCCACCGCAACGCCGCCTCTCTATTCAGTGCTACGGCGGCAGGCACGCACTGGACATCCCACACTGTAATAGAGAAAAAAAGCAGCCAGAATCCAGATGAAGTGCCGTATAGATTGCCACTCAATTCTACCTGTCCCTCCCTCTCTCTCTCTAACCTCCCACAAAGCAGGCAAAATGCGTGTGATTGACACCTGCCAGCTGCGGCTGGTGGTCTTGGCTTGCAGTGTCTCACCTGCTGCCTCCGCACAGTCTGGCGTGCGCGCAGACGACGCCACTCAGACGCTTGAAATCTCTTAATACATCTTTTATATCTACTGTGTTATCTTGCTCCGCAGCTTAAAAAATAATGGGCTCGCCAATTATACAGACTGACAGCTCTTACAAAGCAGTTTTGCAGCCGGAAGCTTAGAAAAGCACTAGCAGATGTCATGGATTGTCTCCAAACCTGTATTAGGAAGAGAGGATTAAATTTGTCAAACACCAAGGGATGTCAAGGTCAGTGGGTGACTAGGGCTTTCCAAGGTCGGCAGGTAAGACAATGGAGTCAAAGAGAACTCGGCTGACAACTAGCGGATAGGGAAGGGTCGTCAGTGGGACTGAGGGGAAGAGCGCCAGGAAAGTCAGGGGCTGTCAGGAAAAACAGTTGTGTCAGGGGAGGCAGGTAGTGTCAGGGAGGCAGGTGTCAGGGAGGCAGGGGTGTCAGGGAGGTAGGGTGTCAGGGAGGGCAGGTGTCAGGAAGTCAGGGGTGTCAGGAAGGCAGGGGTCAGGGAGGGCAGGTGTCAGGAAAGCAGGGGTGTCAGGGAGGCAGGGGCGTCAGGGAGGGCAGAGTTGTCAGGGAGGGCACAGGTGTCAGGGAGGGCAGAGTTGTCAGGGAGGGCAGGTGTCAGGGAGGGCAGAGTTGTCACGGAGGGCACAGGTGTCAGGGAGGGCAGAGTTGTCAGGGAGGGCAGGTGTCAGGGAGGGCAGAGTTGTCACGGAGGGCAGAGTTGTCAGAGAGGGCAGAGGTGTCAGGGAGGGCAGAGTTGTCAGGTAGGGCAGGTGTCAGGGAAGACAGGGGTGTCAGGAAGGGCAGAGTTGTCAGAGAGGGCAGAGGTGTCAGGGAGGGCAGAGTTGTCAGGCAGGGCAGGTGTCAGGGAAGACAGGGGTGTCAGGAAGGGCAGAGTTGTCAGAGAGGGCAGAGGAGTCAGGGAGGGCAGAGTTGTCAGGGAGGGCAGGTGTCAGGGAGGGCAGAGTTGTCACGGAGGGCACAGGTGTCAGGGAGGGCAGAGTTGTCAGGGAGGGCAGGTGTCAGGGAGGGCAGAGTTGTCACGGAGGGCAGAGTTGTCAGAGAGGGCAGAGGTGTCATGGAGGGCAGAGTTGTCAGGTAGGGCAGGTGTCAGGGAAGACAGGGGTGTCAGGAAGGGCAGAGTTGTCAGAGAGGGCAGAGGTGTCAGGGAGGGCAGAGTTGTCAGGCAGGGCAGGTGTCAGGGAAGACAGGGGTGTCAGGAAGGGCAGAGGTGTCTACTACTCGTACCTGGTACTACGAGGTAGTACCAGGCAAAGAGCTTAGGCATCGGCGCAGCAATAAAATAGTTCAAATGTACACAGCAGAATGTACAGTACAGTTGATGCAGTTCGCACCTGGCACAAATAACGTGCTCTCTACTCTTATCGATATTACGCTGCAGACTCGGCAAATTTTAAAACTATTTGGCAAAGTAAAAATTTCTTAAAGCGGGCATGCATTCAGTGAACAAAGCAACGACCAAGACAAACACACAGCAGAGGCATAACAGTCCAAGCCAGTCGTTCAACCGAATTCAGCTAAGACTGAAATTCCTGCGGATTGAACTGCAAGGTCGCCTTACCAACAGCAGCAGCCGCCCGCCATCAATCACCGAACCCGAGCGCGGAGGGCAGCGAACAGGCGTTGTCAGGCAAATTGCATTAGCCAGAAACACAGCCGAATAGGCTTAGAAAGCGATAATATTGGCAACAGGCAGACAATGTCAACGTCAAAATAACCATTTACCCTCGTGACCGAGGCCCTGCCCATGCATCATGGCTTTGCAAGAGTGCACTGGTAACTTTTTTCCGTGCCAATTGAGCTCGGACTTTTCCGTTTGCACAATGGGATTAAGATCCTTAGGATTGGGATTTAGATTTTGGGGATTGGGATTTTGATTCTCGGGGTCGGGATTTTGATTTTCAGGATTGGGATTTTGATTCTCGGAGTAATGGTTTTGATTTTGAGGGTTGGGATTTTGATTCTCGGAGTAATGGTTTTGATTTTGAGGGTTGGGATTTTGATTCTTGGGGTCGGGATTTTGATTTTCAGGATTAGGATTTTGATTTTCAGGGTTGGGATTTTGATTCTCGGAGTAGGGATTTTGATTCTCGGAGTAAGCATTTAGATTTTGAGGGTTGGGATTTTGATTCTCGGAGTAGAGATTTTGATTCTCGGAGTAGGGATTTTGATTCTCGGAGTAAGGATTTTGATTTTGAGGGTTGGGATTTTGATTCTCGGAGTAGGGATTTTGATTCTCGGAGTAAGGATTTTGATTCTCGGAGTAAGGATTTTGATTTTGAGGGTTGGGGTTTTGATTCTCGGAGTAGGGATTTTGATTCTCGGAGTAAGGATTTGGATTCTCGGAGTAAGGATTTTGTTCTCGGAGTAAGGATTTTGTTCTCGGAGTAGGGATTTTGATTTTACGGAGTGAGATTTTGAGTCTAAGGAGGGATCGAAATTTTGATTCTGGGGATCGGGGCTCTGGTTTTCAAGATATGAACTACGATTTTCAGCTTGCCTCCCTGACCTGATTTTCGGTAAAAGAATTAAAGACAAATTTTTGCAAACTATTTTTCCACGAACAACAAGCAGTTTAACAATAATGCTGGCCTGCCGGGCATAGCCAAGCTATTCCATCGCTTTATTGTGTGCAATTTTTGTTTTCCCAATGCACAAACAGACAAGCGCTAAACCAGCTTCATCAATTCTGTAACAATTTTTTTACTCAACAATGCTCATAGTTCACTTCTTGCGCGCCTCGGCAAACACCTGATAGGCGATTCTGTCCAGATCGCGCCTGCCCTGCGACGTGAGCAGCCGGCCGCCCGACTCGTCCTTGGCCACCAGGCCCATGGACTCCAGGCCCTGCAGGCATTTGCGCAGCGGGCCGCGGTAGCAACGCGACGAATGGTTGGGACGGTGGCCGCGCCGGTTCACCTTGCCATAGACCTTGGTAAGAGCGCCGACGCCCACCTGCAGAAATTAGACAAAATTTGCGTATTACACTACTGCCTTTATGTGAGTAGAGTATTTATTGGTTTTTCTTATTGTTTGTTTCGTATTTTTTCATCAAATGCAACAAATGGGTCTGCATGCGGTGTGACAATCGAGGGTGGCCCGGCAGCTGAGGATCTGGGAGGGTGGCCCAGCAACTGACGATCTAGGAGGGTGGCTCAGCAACTGAGGATCTGGGAGGGTGGCTCAGCAACTGAGGATCTGGGAGGGTGGCTCAGCAACTGAGGATCTGGGAGGCTGGCCCAGCAACTGAGGATCTAGGAGGGTGGCTCAGCAACTGAGGATCTGGGAGGCTGGCCCAGCAACTGAGGATCTAGGAGGGTGGCTCAGCAACTGAGGATCTGGGAGGGTGGCTCAGCAACTGACGATCTAGGAGGGTGGCTCAGCAACTGAGGATCTGGGAGGCTGGCCTAAAAACAGAAGATTAAAGAGGCTGGCCCAGCAACTGAGGATCTGGGAGGCTGGCACAGCAACTGAGGATCTGGGAGGCTGGCCCAGCAACTGAGGATCTGGGAGGCTGGCCCAGCAACTGAGGATCTGGGAGGCTGGCCCAGCAACTGAGGATCTGGGAGGCTGGCCCAGCAACTGAGGATCTGGAGGCTGGCCTAACAACAGAAGATTAAAGAGGCTGGCCCAGCAACTGAGGATCTGGGAGGCTGGCCTAACAACAGAAGATTAAAGAGGCTGGCCCAGCAACTGAGGATCTGGGAGGCTGGCCCTGCAACTGAGGATCTGGGAGGCTGGCCCAACAACTGAGGATCTGGGAGGCTGGCCTAACAACTGAGCTTCTGGGAGGCTGGCTCAGCAACTGAGGTTCTAGAGGTTATGCCGCCGTAACAATCGATTACTACTATCCTAGCAAATAGGATAGTAGCCCAGCGGTAGCGCAGCTGCTCTGGTGTGCCAGCGACCCAGGCTCGATTTCAAGTGCAGTCACATTAATTTGGGGCTGAATTGGAATCTCGGCTTGGCTCTGCTCGTGCAATTAACGGCCTTGAGAGCCAACCCCCCAAGGCGCAGTGAAGTGTACATGCCTAACGATAATATAAAGTTAGGGCCGCTGTACACTCCTGTGTGAGTGTGTGCCTGCGTACGTATCCGCGCGCTTGTATGCCTGCTCAGGGGAGTCGGCGGAATGGGCAGTAATGCCTCTCGCCGGTTGTGTGCCATGTCGCTTAAAGTGCGACAGGGTGCACAAAACCCCCTGCCTCTAAAAAAATCCTAGCAAATTATAAAAAGTCGCGCAACGCACCGGGGCACGGATGTACAAATGGCGCAGAATAGAGCCGGCGCGCACGTAAAACCAATCGGAGTCGCTGGGGGCCAGTTCGTTGGCGGCTGACAGTTTGACAACGTCAGCCCATTCAGGCACGGGCAGTTTGCCGGTCTTCTTCAGGAAGGCGGCCAGAGCCCGGACCAGCTTCTGCTGGTTAACATCCTTGACGCCCACAAACTGGTGTGGGTCTTTGGCTGGTGCTTGAGCCATGCAATATTAGAATTATTTGTAATTGATAAGTACGAGTACTCAGTTGAGCTGTGCTCGACGAGTCGAGTCAAGTTTTGAGTTATTACAAACAGTTGAAAAATTCAAATGCATATAATACTTGTAGTTCCTTCACTTTCAAAGTAACGGTGCATTAGAAAGTGACAGATATGGCCCCATAAGCCACCTATAGAATCGCATAGTAGTGCTTCAGTAGGCAACACTTTTGAGGCTAGAATAGGATCCTAGGATATGGCCATGCTAAATAGCTAGTCAGACTAGATTATTTCCTAAATAACTACAAGATAGTAAGCTAGACTTTGTACCTCCTCGGACACTCCCATTCTGTGAATGTCTAGAAAGGTCGACCGCAAGGTTGAGGCATCAGCCCGGTTCTCTTGAACCTGGTCATGGACGAGCTGCTCAGCAGCCCAAATCTAGAACCGGTACAAAGGTCGGCAACGCGGACGACGTTACCACTGTGGCTGGAACATCGCCTGCGGTCCTAAAATACCTCTTTTCAAGCTTTCATCCATCGTGCTGAGCACTGCGTACACAGATGCGGTCTCAAAACTTTAAGTCTAAAAAAGTCGCCACAAAACACTTTCAGCTGTCAAAACTACATTTAGTTTATGAGATCAAGCCTCTGCCAAATCATTAATTTAGCTATAGCACTCAACATCCGCCTCCAAGGCAATGGCCAAGCGATTCTGTGCTGCATTTAGAGTCGCAGAATAACCCAAACTTCTCTCTTTTGAGCCGGCAACGAAATGCGTCCTATTTTTTTGCCTAGAGATACTGCTGAAGAAATTATCAAAGCAACAAATAGGACTGGCCATTACAGACTTGGGGCAGTGACTTTGAAGACTGTGATATTGTTGAAATGGAAAGCTTCATTGGAGCACTGTGTTAGCTGCTCACGCGTCAGAACATGCATAATGAAAGTGCATAGCAAATTTGGTTTATCGACCCAAAATGAGCCTCACACTGTCATCCAAAATACGCCTTTTTGGTGACAGGTGGCTTCTCCCTAGAAACATTTTTTTTGCAAATATGCAGTTGTATCTCGTTTAAAGGTCGCAAAAGCCAGATTTCAAGGGCTGCCATGGATCCAATCTATGGCAATCGAGCTCTTCAGGAGCTTGCATCTGTATCGATGAGCCCAGCAACTGAGGATCTGAGAGGCTGGCCCAGCAATTAAGGATCTGGGAGACAGGCCCAGCAACTAGATCTAGGAGGCCAGCCAGAAATGGCGTTAAGTCTTTCACTGCAACAACTGCTCGAAATACAGCGACACTTCATTGTGTACAAGCCAGAATTGTACGCCGCAGACAACAACCTACTGATGAAAGTGGAGAACGATGGCGTCAGCAAATACTTAAGTAGCGAGCAAGTGTTGATCCATCTATCTGACATTTTCAAAAGATTCTGGGTAAACATTACTGCTGACCTTTTTACGAGTACTAAGCCCAATGGTGGCCGCAGCACTCTAAAATAAAAAATAACTCTTCTTGGAACCGTGACACACGATTGCCAAGGGCTTGTCACCTCAGTTTAAAGACAACAGGAGACCAAGTCATCTGGAGTTTTTTACAGTCGTAAATACTGCAAGCAAACAGATGACTGTAATTCTGTTGTCTACTAATCACCATGTCAGCCAACGTGTGCCTCCAAAGAACAAGCCAGAGCTGGCCCAGCACTGCAATGTAACCAAGACTGGCACCAATATAATTAATAGAATGGTTACCACGATGGACTACCATTGCATATCATATGAGCTTGGGCACATACTGTCATCAAAAGACCATTTTCACTGGACACATGCTCATTGTAGCATGGATCAATGGACACAGTTACCATCTTTCAGGTCACACAACCCACAGATACTAAAATGGCTAGATGGGCCACTCAGGCACATATACTTGGTAAAACAGCTTTCTACTTTCAGTTTAGTAGCAAAGAAGAATACATAAGCTATTTCATAAAAATAAAGCCAGCTGAAACGACTTTGATAAGTTTAGAAGCCCAAGCTTGCAGGTGTAAAGAATTTGCTAATTGGTTCAGCAATAATGTACATTAGCCAGTCCACTGAAATGTACATGGCAGTTTAGGCTGGAATTCCGAGGAAGGCAATAAAAATTGGGGCAAGGCGGGGGGCAGTGTAGAAAGGCGCAGTTTAAGGTTTTAAATTGGGGGCCCATGACCATGAGGTTGGTAAGAGCCAATAAATGAGACTTGTCTTTAAAAATACATTAAAATGGTTCTGTTTAACACACTACTGAACTGAAAGTAGCTTACAGGCAAATGTGCTGAGTGGCCCATCTAGTTATTCTAGTATCTGTGGGTCACACTGGCCTAATGCACAAAGAATTTCTTCTTCAAGTTGCTTCCAGTTTGCTTTAACTACAGATTGAATGTCATGTAAATGATCCAACATGAAGCATGAAAGGTCTCCAGCCAGGAAGTTGTTGTGTATGTCATCAAAAAATTAAAGGATATTTAAAGTTTTTCTTAGAGTTTATACGTATATTTCTTTAAGGTATAAATAGGGTTAACAACAATTGTATGCTCAAGGATAACACTTGCAATGGAGTATCTGCCCAAGCTCAATAAATTCTATAGAGATGCTCCTTATAAGAACAACCAGCAGATGATGCATAAGTTGGCTGACCAACTGAATATGCATTGGACAACAATCACCAATCACCACTAATTATAGAAGCCAAACTTGGGTGCTAGGTGCCATACTAGCTAGGAGCCCATGACCTGGAGTGCCACATGAAGGTAAACATTAAACATCTCAGTCAATTGCAACAAGCTACTTGGTTGGACAACATGGGGATAAAAAGTGGTACCACTACATCACTATCAATTGCTAGCAACAGCAGTATGGCATCAATAAAAATAAAATAGAAGCCAGTGAGCAAGCTTCATCCCAAGAAAGTCATGCTATCCATTTTCTAGAATACTAAGAGAGTCATCATATGGGAGCTGATATTCAAGAACCAGATTATCACTGCCAACTACAATCAGCAGCTAGATTCTGCAATATGCTTTGACCAAAAAGTGCTTCAAGAATGTTGCAAAGTTGTCCTGCTATAAGAAAATGCAATAAGGCTCAATTGATGTTCAAGAAGCTGCTAATGTTGGGTTGGGAGATTCATCCCTACCCAACTTATAAGCCTAGATATTGTACCTATCAACTACTACCTTTTTGCCAAGTGCCTAGAACAAAAGTTGACAAATATTTTTGAATTTTGTTTACATTGCTCTAATAACATTGCATAGCAAAGTAAAAAATTGTTATCAATAATCTTTTTTGGTAGTAAAACTTTTCAATTGATAATTATTCTATTTAGATTTAGTCTATTAGAAATCTAATAGTTAATGACTATACAAGTGGCTAAGCTTAATTTATCCTATTAGTGGTTGAGCATCAAGTTCTGCTATATTTCATTGCATACCTCTAAGCAATATTGCAGTTGAAAGTATTAAGTTCAAGATGACTAAGCAATTGGTTAGTCTATTGTTAGACACTATGAATATAAGAGAAGTTCTATTTAAAGTAAATAATAAAAGTAAAAGTCAATACTCTTTGATTAATAAACTGTGATACTTCATAATTACCATTTCAATTTTAAGTTATACAATGATTCTTTATTTTAAATAAACATAAACATAGATAAACACATGGCTTTATTGTTTCTCCTACTGTTTTAATTTTGAAAGCCTAGTTAGCCAATATTTGTATATAACTATTTCAATTGAAATGGACCAAATTGACTATTTTGGTGCAGCTTGCTCAAAAATATATTTTCTATTGAATATAAGCTTTTTATTATAGAGAATCTCTATTATGAATTATCTTATACCATTTAGCCACTAGAGCTAACAAAATCCCAATAATATCAACCACCCATTAAAAAAGTAAAATGTTTCTGCTGTACTATACCCATAAATTGCACTACTGGAATACCACTTCCAGATCCATAGCCATTAGAAACCAGGCCATAACTCTAGCCATTGCCAGCCTAGGCCTAACCAAACTGATTTCAAAATCAATCCAAATGTGAAAATGATAGGCCCATTTTCTAGTAAATATTTGAAACTCTTAAATCTGAGTTTTGATGCTCCACCTACCGTGGCCTATGCCATGGCCTACTAACCTTATAATAAAGATTAAAGAAAAGTAACGAAATTATTAGATTAGATTATGGCCATTGCCTAGTTCGCTAGTTGTCTATATATTAAGTTCAACGCGTGCGGCACTTTGACTTGCATTTAGGGTTTAGTTAACGCCAATGGTTAAAATTATATCCTTCCTATTTCCTTTCCTTTCCAGTCTAGTCCAAACCTGTTAGGCTGGCTCTTCTTTTGAACTTTCATATATTTCGCGGGAGGGCTCGTTCGATTGCCCGCGCTGCGTAAAAAAATTGCATACTTAGTTTAAAAATACAAATCATTAAACAAAATTTGTACTGCATTAGAAAGAAATGTACGTTATACATCTTAATGATGAAACACAAAACAAAAAACCGTTAATTAAATGATTTTTTAAAGTATTTAAGAACTTCATACACATAGTTTTACGCAATACAAATTTTCTTGTTCTCAATTCGAGTGCACACTCCAAGATGTGGCGCGAGAAAATTTTAACAAAGACGACTATCTATAAGGATTCTTTGTATACAGGGATGCTTGCTTTTTGGGGGATTCTTGCTATCTGGGGGATGCTTGCATGCAGTCTAGGGATGCTTGATTTTAGGGAGACAGAGGTCAGAGCCTATTGTTCGTGTTCACTCAAGCGTGTTACAGCTTTGAAAGCTATGCGTTTTACCCCTAAAAGTACTTTGGGATTAGCGATTAGCGATTTCTCTTCATTATCTTCACCTTCTACTTAATAATGAGCTTTCTAATGTATATTTTTTCATTAATTTCTGTCCATCCTACGCGAAAAGTCATAAATCATTTTGTTGCGATTTTGATTGATTTATGGCCGCACCTGTCATGTTTTTACGACCCCGAGGGAACTGATAGAATCTCCCGGTCACGTGGTTCTGGGTAGCAACAAGCTTAGCCAATCAGAAAATTCGACGCTCATTTTAACAAATCGACTCAGCCAATCAGAATCGACGTGTCCCATTATAACAAACTGCGGTCCAATTGGCGGCTATTTAAACCGGTGTTTTTGGCCCGCTCGGACGGCATTCCCGGGTGCTACTCCCTGCAAACCTTCTTGCGACAAGGTGCTGCCCTTGGCTCCACCGGCCAGGAATTGACCGTCGTTTCTTGATCCTCGGATTGCGACTTCCCCCCATCATCATCAAGGACGAATCTCCCCGGTCATCAGCAGTGAACATCAAAGCGAAGAGCAACACCTGCTAGCTATCAGCGAAGATTGTGACATCAGCATCATCCCGGGCCTACAGCTGCGAAGCACTAAGCCGATTCGGTCACCGTGGATTACCTGGTCTCCGGCTGTTGAGTTTCTGATTGGTTGGGTGAGAGGCTGCCTATACTTGCTTGATTCGGTGATTCCTTATCTGTCCCCTGTTTCAGTAGCTGGATTAGGCGCACACTTTTGCTCATTTTGTTCAGTAGTGCTGTAATCGAGGCAGAAGTCATTCAATAATACTGCTAGTAGTCTAAAACTCCAATTCAATCTGAAGTGTGAAGTGCATCTAAGGAGAAGGTTGAATCTAACAGTTATTTTTATCGGTTTTATTTCTTTGTTCGCCGATGGCTCAGATGAGTAGCTAAGCTAAGTAGGCGCCGCGGTCACAGTGGACCAATGGCAAGGCAGTTCTCAGTCGATCAATCTATTAAATCAGTGAGCAAAATTGCCAATAGTGCAGAATCGGCTCCAGAGATGTACTTTGTGCACTCTAGGGTGGCCAAGCGGCTCGGGTAAATGAATCATGCGGTCTCTGAAGTTCGAGTTAGTCTATCATCAGCGCTATGAGAGGCTAGTTGGCGCGTTGAAGGCCAAAAGTACAACTCTTCGTATTTAGCAATGTAATAGTACATGTAGCTACCCTATAGACTCGCCACTGCAAGAATCCCCTGCACAAGTCCCCTCTGTTCCTGCATGGCCAATGCGATCAAGTCCCACCAGTGTCCCTTACCATCGGCTATGACTTCGAGATTGACAGCAAAAAGACACTAGTTGGCAGGTAAGTGCAAAGCCCCTTCTGTCGGAAGCCCGATTTCGAGAGTCCCGGTGTGGTGAGCCAGGACGTACGGGCTGGTGGCAGCGGGTTAGTTAATCTGCGGATTAACTAATTTCTACCTTCAAAATTCTCCCTGCTTGTCTCTCGCTGTCCCTCTCTTAGCTATGGAACCTAGACTGCTCGCCACACGATGAAGCTACAATGGGGCTGACCATCTGACAGGAGTGGGGGGGCCAGGACTCTAATTGATTTATTTCTGAGACCTGAGGCCCGAAGGCTTCCCCAAAAGGGGGCCGAAAGGTCGAAACCCATCATATAGATGAGTGTTGTTTTTTATCTTATATCACAAGACTTAGGTCTTGACAATGCGCATGATGTATTAGGGCAAAAGGTATAAGCTATATTCTCATTAATAATTAACTTACATGTTCAATTCTAACCTGAATTGTAACACAGATGTCATTTTAGATGGCAAATTCGTATTGCTTTTTTAAATTCTAATGTTTAAATGATGAAGTTCTAAATGAAATAAATGAACACTGGAGTTAATTCTAAAAAATAATGAGCTAAAATTAATTTTGTTTGGATCTTTTTTGTCTTGTTTAATTAGTTCGTCAATTAGAGTCGTCAAACAAGTTCGAAATGTCTCCGTTCCAGCACTTGGAACAAAATATTTGCTTAAAATTAAGCTGGTAAATAAAGTAAATTTGACTCTGGTCTCGCGTGTGTATTTCAATAGCGCATGTCGTAAATTATACAAAATGTATAGTTCTTCGACCCGTAAGTGCATCATCTATATAGTCCATTTATCATGGGCGTCGCCACTGGGGGGGGCAGTCTAGGGGGACTATGGCTTCTAGGGAAAAGCTATGGGGAACATGCCAATGCTTTGTCCCCCCACCCCACCTTGTTGACCTGTTATGGAAATCAATTTTGCTTCAGGGCGACAAAACATTGCGCCTGCGGCACTAAAATGAGTGTCTGCGGCGCAAAAATGATCGATGACAACACTGATTCGGAAATAATGTACATGTTGTAATTTAGTCATGTACATTTACATGTAGAATTCTGGGCTTTTCCCGCACCATAAAATTCATGGCGACGTCCCTGTCGTGTGCTTTTAATCTATTAATAAAACTTACTCCTGCCATTTCATTGAAGATGAACAGCAAAAATAAACAAAATTTTCAAGTTCTATTGCGTTTGGACAGTTTAAATTGTATTGTCCGGTGAGCTTCCTATTATAAAATTCGACAGTTGCGACAAAAACAACAAAATACGCAGCCCCACATGCAAGGTGACAGTTAGAGCAGGGTTCGTCAGATGGCGCGCGCGCCGCAGAGCCTGAGAGCGGACGAAGTCCGCCCCGTTGGCAGTGTCGGGCGCCCCGGCGTCCCGTAGGAGGCAGTCCACGTATCGACAGGTTTGGGTCTGACCCCGCCTGAGAACGCCTCCAAGGTGAGCAGCAGGACGTCCTGAACAGGTTGGGGGCAGTAGCCCTCGGCCCGGATCGCGTGGCCCTCCAGTTGAAGTCGCCGCCGGCGCAGGATGATGGACGGGCGCTGCAGCTTGGCCCGATCGTACAGGGCCTCGGTCCCGACGCTCTCGTCAGCTCAAAAGGCCGCACGGAGCAGCCCTGAGTGCGCCGAGTCCAGCTGCCGCTCTAGCGTAGCCGTCAGCGTCCACGTCTCGGCGTTGTAGAGCAGGACAGTTTCGACCATCGCCTGCCACAGCCGAGCCCTCTGGCGTTCGGGCAGCACTTCGGACTTGAGGACGGCCCGGATCGAACGGAAGGCCGCCCAGGCAAGTCCTCTGAGCCGCCGGAGGTTCTTCCTTCACGTGAGGCACTGTGATGTCGACCGGCACAGTCAGCACCTCGATCTTCAGCGCGTGTTGACAACCAGACTGACGCTCGATGCCACCTCGACCGACCAGCCTGTCGATCTGGCGCTGGGCGCCTTCGACGGACGAGGACAGGAGGGCGAGGTCGTCGGCGTAGCCAAGCGCGCTCAGGCGCTTTTCGCCGTGGCGGCGACCGATACGTCGGCGCAGCAGGAAGCCGTCTTCAGCCGAGGGGAGTGCGGTCCAAAGCACCCAGTCCAACAGCAGCACGAAGAGAAACGGCGCCAGCGTGGCGCCCTGCAGAACTTCTGATGAAGTGCCGAATACACGTCCCTGTAAACACAGGTACAGTATACTGGTTCAACGCGTTACTTTAACTGCGATCTTGCTCTACTGTAGTAGCAGTAAAAGAGAAATTTAACAAAAATTCTGTATGTTTTTTAGTCCCTGTTGAAAATTCTGTTTAAATAGTCTTTTCATAATTGTCTACGCTTGTTTTATTGTTAATTTCAATGGACAGTTTGAAAGGAGAGGGTGACTTTCGATTTACAGCTGTAGGTTTGTATTCACATGAGCCACCCTAATGTATTGTCCACTGGGCCCTATGGGTGTGATCTCGCACGAAGCGTTTACCACTAAGCTGCTCTACTCCCCCCCCCCAACTACAAGCGTAAATTTGCAACTACAAGCGTAAATTTGCAGAGTAATCACTTTTTGTTTTCTTTGTAAGTTCACTGGATGTTAATAAGCTGTTTTGGTATTTAGAAACTTGCAGGGGAGTCAAAGCCAAAACTTCGGCTTACAACTTACTACATGTAATTCAACCCCGGCCCAATACACAGAAAGTGTACATGTACTTGCCCTGATAATCAGAAGGTCGTAGCCTGTGTAGTTACAGCAAGAAATCCAAAGCACGCACGTACTTCGTCTTTTTAAGTGACTGACACCCTCGGCATTTTGAGTGCTTGCGTATGTTGCAATTTATTTACTGGTTAAATGCGATATTCTGCTCGGCCGAAACAGTCTTAGCAGTTCTTCCCACGGAATTTCCACGTATTGTCCAGCGTATTTCCATGGACTATCCAAGCTATTTGTGCTCAAACGCGGCCGGCCCAGTGAATTCCTGGCACTGTATCTATTATTTTCTGACACTAGCATCCGTTATGGCAATGTACGGTTGGATGGTACATTTCGAAGTACGAGATTCTCATCCAACCTCCTATCCTGTTGATGTCATGCCATTTAGCTAAGAAGTACTTTTGGCTCTCCGTCTTTAGCTGCATGTACAAGTAAAAATAGACGCGTTTAATTCCGTGGAATTCCCACAGGATCGCCGCTGCCTTGCCGTGTGGGCCAAGTTTACTTGAAAGGCTGCGCAAAAAAGATTATTAACAGATTGGTGCACTGTATTATATACATGTCGTGTACAAGCTTGCAACTCGCTGAAATTCACTTGAAAATTCAAAGCATGGTTCGTCCCGACTGTCATTTTTCAAACTGTTGTTCCAACTGCAGCTGCTGACGCTCGCTGCTGATGTCCAGCTGCACCTGCCACTGCACCAGCTGCTGTTGCCCGATCAGCCGCTCGACCTGCACTCGGAGGTGTTCCAGCTGGCCGGCCTGTCGCTGTCCATTCGAATCCGACGGCTTCGCCAGCGGTGCTCCGACAGGCCGCGCCTGCAGACTCTGCAGACGACTCCGTTCTTGTCGCCTACCTGCACCGGAGGCCCGGCTGCTCGGCTCCACAGAAATGCCGCCTGTTCGCCACCTGGACCGTCTTCGGTCAGCGAGCCGACGTCCCCGACCTGGTGCTGGCCCGGGAGCCGCTGACCCGGCTGCAGCTGGCGCCGCAACCCGCCACCCCGGAGGACCTGTCGGTGCTCAGTCAGGGCGTTGTGCTGATGGACAGCCAGCGCCTCAGCGACGATGACTGCGTTTATGTCAGCCCGACCGGCTGGCTGACTGTCGGCCTGCGGCTGGAGGCTAAAAGTGCAGTGTGACAGCCACACCAATGCGGTACTTCACTGTTATTGAACATGCTTTCAGATGTCGCTTGTGCTTTTATTATTGTTATTATTATCGTATTGATTAATTTCAAACCAATGCAACGAAAGAAAAAATAAATGAATAAATTTTTTCGCCATAACGCGAGTGGAGGTCTCGTGAGCAGACAGAGTATCGATTTATTTATGAATTCAATATAAAATTTGCATTCTGCTTGGCTTTTTTGACGAATTTTGCAGAATTTTCAATATGTCTCTGTCTTCTTGTGAGTCAGTTGGTAAAATATTTTATCTTCTGCAGTAAGGTTTTTAAAATTCAAAGCTAAACTTTATCCGCGATTTTCTGTTCAAATTTATCACAAAGAGCACTATTAAAGTTCTAAAAATACTCTTAAACAGGAGATGAGCTTCATTTTCTAGACCAAGTTTTTTACCCAGCGCATGTAGTATCCAGCGCGTGGCTGCGGGCCAGATGAGAGTGGAAAGGAGGGAATAGAAGATGCAGAAGAGAGGAAAGAGAAGAGGGGAGAGAGGAGAGCTGAGAAGAGACAAGCCTTCTAAGGAAATAGCAGACAATGATCTAAGCAAGCAACAGCTTATATGGTTTTTGGAAATTCTTGCAGGTTGAAATTTGGAAATATTCGATAAATTTGTCGAATACGATTTGACCTTATTGCGCTTAATCAGTGTTTATTTCCGATTTCTAAAGTTCCTTAATGTAAAAATCGTACAATAGAAACGAAGGGAAATTTTATCGTTGAAGCAATCGGTTACTAACGAGTAGAAATGAAAGAATGTTTTTCCTTTTAAAGATTAAAGCCCGTTTGTCCATTGTTGAGCTTCCTATTTTACCTGCAGCACCGTGTCACAGGCAGGTATCAAACACCTCCAGACCTTCCACGATGGCATCCGACTCTGTACAATAGCGTTGAAAGTCTTCAAAATCCACTCGACCTTTGCCGCCAGCGTCCATCCGCCGGAAAACCTCGGCCGCGTGCTCCTGAGGCGCTTTGGCGCGCCTTGAGCAACCAACGCCTTGCAGTTCGTAGACTGACAGCAGGAACTGGCGAACCTCCTCGCTAGTGAGGTCGCCGTCCTGCCCGACGTCGTAGAGGCGGAAGATCCAGCCGAGCCGCTCCTGCAGGCTCCGCGGGCCAGCTGAGACAGCCAGGCCACGTAGCGGTGAAACGGCAGCTCGCCTCGACGGTCAACGTCCAGCCAGTTGAAGACGATGCGAGCGAATGGTGCCGGATTGCCAAACGGAAACAGCAAGCCGAAGATGCTGCAGATGTGCTCCTCGGTTGCCAGGCCGCTGGGGCAGTGCTGCTTGAAGCCGCGGTACAGCAGCCGGAGCTCGCGTTCGCTGAAGCGCGACTGCCGCGCCAGCTGCTTGATGGGCGGCGGGCGGTAGTGATGCTGCGGCAGTTTCTGCTGCCGCTGGCTGCCACTTCCAGCCGGCTCGACCGGTTCCAGCTGATGCGCTTCTTCGTCCATTACGGAACTGGCCGGTTCGCTTGCTTTTGAGGCTTGCAGTGAAGTTATATGCATTTGCGACAGCTGCTGCTGTGAAATTGGCTGCAGATGGAGTTACAGTTTCAAGCTTTGACCCCCCCCTATCCTTCTCGTCGAGAAAAGTGCGGACTGTGCAGTTTGGTTGGCTTTTAAAATTTTCTTTTTCCTTCCCTTTTTCAATCCCTTCAAGCATGCTTGAAGCGGAGGAGTGGGCTTGAGAGACGCTTCGCATAGGAAGAATATTTTTTACTGCCACATTATTACTAATGCATAGGCATGGAGTGCGGCAATAGGAGTTTAGTAGCCGTATTTAGCTTGAAGAATACGAGACATATAAGAGGCGTGGCGGATTAAGGATCAAGGAATTGGAAGATTTTCAAATGGTTGATTTCAGTTTATATACTGTATATTTTCTAAAAACTGTAGACTTTATTTACAGGATTACAATTTTAATCCGTTTTCTGGCATCCGGTCTCTTCTGTGGTAAGCATAGAGCGGCTTGCTTTTGACAGTTTGACGGAAAGGGGAACTGTCATGTCTATTCAGCTATGTTCTAACCGCAGCTAAATCTGCTTAACTTTCAGCACTAATGGTAAATGGCAAACCTATATATGGTTAAACGTTTTGATCACTCAGAGTGAGATGCAGAAGGCAGAAGAAGCACTGGCAATCACAGAATACCACAGAATGCTCAATCGATTAGTAGAATGCGTCTCGAATTAAAACACCATAGATGCTACTCTTCCTGTGAAGATTTATAAGTAGTTGTAACTAATTGATAACATTAAAGTAGCAGTTTACTGCTTGTGCGAGCTCCTAGAGCAGTCGATGGAATTGAAATTATGCGATTGTTATAAAACTTAGTTGGCAAGATCTTATGGTGAATAACAATCACTCAACCAGTATTGAATTCCATACCGTATTAGCAAAAAACTGTAAACAATTTAACTTAAAGAACAATAAAAGGTTCATAAATGAAAAGCTTCACACGAAGAGTAGCACAAAGCGAAAATAATTTCGCATTGAGATTTTTTCTTCAGGGTGGCTGAATGAGCATTCTGTGGTATTCTGTGCTGGCAACTGAGGTTAAATGAACCAATATTGGATAACGATTATTAATATAAATAAATATTCATAGAAGCGGCTGGGAGCACCCTGGCGCACAACCAGCATTGAGGCAATTCTGCCCAATCCGCTGACTCCTGATCGCATACAAGCGCGCAGGCACAGCACTCATACACACGCTCACACAGGGTGTACAGCAGCCCTTGTGACTTTCTAATCGTCAGGCAATTTAATTCGGATCCATTGAAGCTTTGAGTATCAGGAGAATCCGCATACTTCAGTCTACTGTTGTTGGGCTTCTTACTTGCGCAATGCATGGCCCTAGGTCTATAAATACCCGAAACCTTGTCTTCGTTGCTTTACTGTGAAAAACCGACCTCATGCAACAAGCAGTGACGCCTGCAGAATGCCGATTAGTAGAAAATTCGGGAAAAATAATACACAATAATAATGAAATAATAATAATAATAATTAAAAATAATGTGTTTGCGCATGCCCTTTGCCGCTCTGAATTCGAAGTGACAGGCTGCAGTGTATAGCGACTATTGTGACAAGCCACCTGGGACAAAATGCATTCAATTCTCAGGCTAAGAATTTTTGTTGGCAACAAATCACAGGCGCAGTCAGGCAGAGACAACAAAGAAAAGTACTTCTTTCTCTGCTTTCTTTCTCATCTCTGCATCAATTCAGGTCGAGTATGGGCTGACTTCCCAGGGCATCATCATTCCCGCCGGCCTCTCCGCCTCGAGGCTGCATCACTGCCTGCCGGAGCCGTGCCCGCCTGCCTGCTTATTACATTTTCTCGGGCAGCAGAGTGCAAAAGCTGAGGGAAAATAGGATTTTAGAAAAAGAGCTCACTGCTAGAGGGCAAGGAATCTGACGCATGACCGCTCATGCGATTTGGTATGCAGGCTGGGCGCTCCCTCATCGTAGAGTGGAATTACTCTATGCTACCCGCCGTAAGGGCAGGCACGTCTCAGGCCTTAATGCTCTCATCAACTGGCAGTGCGCATCCTGTAATTGACCTACACAAGCCATGGCCATTGGATTGTATATCCGGTCGAAAAATGAATTACTCGCCTGGTTAATAACGTTTCCAATCTGACTTCTATTTAGTATTCATGGACAGCTAAAGTAGATAGACGCTGGAAATGGCATCAACGAGATGGGATACGAGTGTATTTCTTAACTGAGTTCCCAAAATATCACTTTCTGGACTTCACAATGAGTAAATATTGTATGCTTTGCTCCTGCTTGTTTTGCAAGTGTGAAAAATTCGTTATGAAAGAAATTTACGAACAACAGAAGTTTTGTGGAACCTCTTTGGGAAGTTTAAAATGCTGAAAACTTCCCCATCTCGCCTATGCATTTCGCAGAGACAATCGACCTCATGGCGAGTACCGTCCTTCGGCTTCAGCTGTCCATGATATTTTATATATGAAACTTATTTATGAATATTTACAATTCAAAAATGTCCACTCTGTTTACACTGTAAAAAACAGACAAATACTGCATTCACAGGTCTAATCAAAATATCTGGCCCGCGAAGCCTCTCTATCCGGCCCTCGGGTCTTTTGAAACTTCACAATGGCAATCCGACCTGCTCAAGGTTTGCGTCTTTTCAGATCTCTTCTCTCCCTCTCACCCTCTCTCCCTCTCACCCTCTCTCCCCTCTCACCCTCTCTCCCCTCTCACCCTCTCTCCCCTATCACCCTCTCTCCCCTCTCACACTCTTTCCCCTCTCACCCTCTCTCCCCTCTCACCCTCTCTCCCCTCTCACCCTCTCTCCCCTCTCACCCTCTCTCCCTCTCACCCTCTCTCCCTCTCACCCTCTCTCCCTCTCACCCTCTCTCCCCTCTCACCCTCTCTCCCCTCTCACCCTCTCTCCCTCTCACCCTCTCTCCCCTCTCACCCTCTCTCCCCTCTCACCCTCTCTCCCCTCTCACCCTCTCTCCCCTCTCACCCTCTCTCCCCTCTCACCCTCTCTCCCCTCTCACCCTCTCTCCCCTCTCACCCTCTCTCCCCTCTCACCCTCTCTCCCCTCTCACCCTCTCTCCCCTCTCACCCTCTCTCCCCTCTCACCCTCTCTCCCCTCTCACCCTCTCTCCCTCTCCCCTCTTATTTCTCCTCTCCCCCTCTATTCCCTCTCACCCCTCTCCCCTCTTCTTTCTCCTCTCTCTCTTCTCTTCCCTCTCTCCTCTCTCCTGTCTTCTCTCCTCTTATCTCTTCTCTCATCTCTCATATTCTATTCCCTCTTCTGTCCACTCTCATCATGAGCTGGATTCTCTGTTTTGCCCCTGAGGTAAAGCATTTTTGCCAACCTCTGCTCTCTAGCCAGTTAAAGCAGTGCAGTATTGTAGCGAATGATTTTAGTGAATTGGAAAGCTATCTATCTTGTGTAACTAGACTAGGCCCCTCTCAAAGCAGATTATACAGTACATGTTACCCCCTCATTCAGTCCACGGCTGGGGTGTTAGCTGGCATGGCTCTACTGACTTCGTGCTCAGCTGTCTGGGCGGGCTGTGGGGGGAGGAGGAGAACGCTGGGAGGGCATTGGTAGGAGGGGAGCGGAGTCCCTAGGGAGAAGGAGGAGTTGTACGATAAATGCACGGGGAAGAGACGGTAGGCGAAAGCTGCAGTCGCCTCCCCCCCCCCCCCCCCAGCCTCCAATGGCCGGCCGGCCCTGACAAAATGAGCTATTGGCCTCCCCCACCGCTGCTTCATCTCGACTCCCCCGGCTCTGGAGCTCCCGGCCCCTCAGGCTCTCAAGACGGTCGTCGCCCTTGCTCCCCGCATTCGATAGACTTGGACTCAAAGGCAGCAGGCACCTGGTAGCTGCCCAAAATTGACTGGCTTTCATGTCGGACAGTCAGTCAGGTGAGTTCAGCTTGATGAGTTCTCTGCTCTTTTTTTCATTCATCTAATCGATCAGTTTGCCTTACATATGTAAGCCAGCTGTCCAGCTGCTCTCTATCGATTCAATCCTTCATCAGGCCTTCATCAGCAGCTAATTGAGCACTTCTATCGATCCTCTAGTGGCAACTTCTCGCATCCTAGCCCCAGAGCTGCTGGGGTAATTCTTTACCTATTCTCAGGCCATGCACCGCAATATATGCATCAGCGTGGCCAGCTTCCGGCCCTTGGCCTCATCAGCTCCTGTTGTGCTCAAGCCAGTCAACCAGTCCTAATCAAGTCAAGCCGAGTTTTACGTGGACTCTGACCGCCTACCCACTTGGTGCACTACGCTGGTATTAGAAAATAGCAGAAAAAATCTCTAGATTAGCAGCTCAGCTTGAGCTTTCCTTCCTTGCTCTTCACTTTCTTCATTCCCGATTAACTCCCACGAGATCAGGCCCCAGATACTCGCGGCCTCTTCTCCCCGATTCGCCGGATCCCACATCAGAGCGGCTAATCCCTGCTTCGGTTTATCCCTTGATCCTTCTGATGACGACGCCGCTATAAAGCGACGCTGCATGTACGCTCGTAGCTGACTATTCTGAGCCTCCGCTCTGTGATGTCTGCTGTCTGTGTAACAGAAAGCGGGGAGGGAATTCAACCCATCGAGGCGTGAAATCCTGCTGGGAGAGAGAGTGAAGGGGAAGGAGAGTGAAGAGAGCGATGTGAAATCGGACGAGCTCAAAAATCGCCGAGAATCTGAGCAGGTGAGCGCAAATAAAATGAAACTTTATTGAGCCGCTCACGCGCGCGCAGGTGGAAGCCGTCACTTTGTGTGGAAACGAATTTCTTTATGAAACTGAACGAGCCGGGTAAACAGAGGGTGAGAGAGAAAGTTGGATAACTAAAAGTACAGCTGAGAGCTTACAGACTTTCGTGGCTTGCCATGTTTCAGGCACAATGTACATGTAGTGCATCCCCCACAAAACCCCATGTATAAATTCACAGACGAATCCCACACATACACAAACAATTTCACACATCCCACACAGTGAGTGCGTGCCTGTGTACAGTATTGGTGCGCTTGCACCATACTCAGGAATCAGCGAAATGGGCAGAATTGCCTCACTGCGCTGGGTGTGGGACGATGTAGCCGAAGACGTTGCGTCAGGTTGCCCGCAGCCCTTCTGCAACTATTATTATAATCATCCCACCCCAATCCCACACCTGATTCTACACGATCCCACACCTGATTCTACACGATCCCATACCTGATTCTACACAATGCCACATCTGATTCTACACGATCCCACGCCTGATTCTAAACAATCCCACGCCTGATTCTACACAATCCCACACATGATTCTAAACAATCCCACACATGATTCTGAACAATCCCACACATGATTCTAAACAATCCCACACATGATTCTAAACAATCCCACACATGATTCTAAACAATCCCACACATGATTCTGAACAATCCCACACATGATTCTAAACAATCCCACACATGATTCTGAACAATCCCACACATGATTCTAAACAATCCCACACATGATTCTGAACAATCCCACACATGATTCTGAACAATCCCACACATGATTCTAAACAATCCCACACATGATTCTGAACAATCCCACACATGATTCTAAACAATCCCACACATGATTCTGAACAATCCCACACATGATTCTAAAACAATCCCACACATGATTCTAAACAATCCCACACATGATTCTAAACAATCCCACACATGATTCTGAACAATCCCACACATGATTCTAAACAATCCCACACATGATTCTAAACAATCCCACACATGATTCTAAACAATCCCACACATGATTCTAAACGATCCCACACATGATTCTGAACAATCCCACACATGATTCTTCAGGGTTTCTAGTAGTCAAAGGCCGTATTGTCACTCTGTTTGACACACCTGAGCCCACCTGGGTCACTACCTGAACAGGTGACTCTGAACCCGGCGCCAACGCCGGAGGCGCCGCCGCTGAAGGAGCCAGCAGCGCAGGCGGCGATGGCGGCGGCGAGGGCGGCGCCTTCAGCTCGCAGTCGTTCAGCCTGCGCGCCCAGAAGAAGATCGTCAGCAAATTGGCTACGAAGAAGTCCGTGAAGATTTTCATTGACGCGGCCTCGGCTCGAGTGTTTGACAAGATCTACAAGCTGGTGAAGACGCACACCGGCTCACGACAGGCAGCTCAGAAGCTGCTCAAGCAGATCATCAAGCTCAACATGAAGATCGGAGTTCTGTACCTCAACGACATGTTCAACGACGAGGAGCGCGCGATGGCGGACGACTTTCGCGACAAATTCAACGACCTGACCACCGACTTGTGCGCATGCAGACGCGTCGTTCGACGCTCGACCAGGCGTCGCTGGTGCGCCAGTTCCGCGACTGCGAGCAGCTCGTGCTGCGCCTCATCCGGCGCCACCTAAGCGAAAAATCCCAGGCCGGGGTGCGCACCTGCGCCACCTTCTTCACCGAGCCGGCCTTTCTGAGCGCGCTGTTCGACAGGTCGTCGCCGCTGGCCGCCCAGATGGACAGCATCTGCGACGACATTCAGGACCTGCTGGACAGGGGCGTCATCTAGCCACATGCAGGCCCAGAAGCTACGGTTGTATTAGGACGTTAATTTAAAGAGATTAGAGCAAGGTGAGAGTAGGTTGCCTCAAGGTGAGAGTAGGTTGCCTCAAGGTGAGAGTAGGTTGCCGCAAGGTGAGAGTAGGTTGCCTCAAGGTGAGAGTAGGTTGCCTCAAGGTGAGAGTAGGTTGCTCAAGGTGAGAGTAGGTTGCCTCAAGGTGAGAGTAGGTTGCCTCAAGGTGAGAGTAGGTTGCCTCAAGGTGAGAGTAGCTTGCCTCAAGGTGAGAGTAGGTTGCCTCAAGGTGAGAGTAGGTTGTTCCAATGTGA